>JANTQF010000057.1:0-148848 GCA_032988165.1 Emmonsiellopsis sp. PD_33
ATATAAAATATTTTAGTTTATAATGGGACTAAACTACATGGTCCTGTTTGGTTTGGTTTGATTTGATTTTATGCCTGTGGGACCAAATGGGACCATGCAGGAAAAGTAATAAAACATGTATGAAATGAGACTAACTATTAATGAAAAATGAGTGACCAGGTAAGTATATATATATTTACCTGGTCCCAGCAGCCAGTCTAACTACATCATTAGCAATAACAAGGTTTTTAGATTGCCTACACAGCTGAACACAGCCATCTCAGTGAACTAGTTTATAAATACTATAACACATCTGCTGATCAGACCAGCCTAACATTACTCAGAATTTAACCTCAGTACATCCTTTAAGAAGATGCTTAATCAGTTCTCCCTGTTAACTATTAAATATGGCCAATGAGAATGTAGATACTTCAACCTCTGATGATTTGATCCCCTCAGCTGCATAGAACAGCAATGAACTCTCTGCTAAGTAAATATACATCATTACTCAAATAATCAAAGAGACTCTATGTGAGTTAGATGTTAGCAACCAGAATAATGGCTCTGACCTCAACAGCTATCAGCCAACTCCAGACCTTAACAGCTGCCAGCCAACACTAGATCTAAACCCATTAGGAACCCTAGTTTGTGACCCTAGTCCAATGGTGATGCAGCAGAGTTGGGACACTAATAAAAACTCCACTGACTACACCTCATACATTGAGAATGCTTCATGGAAGATTACTGATATTAATATATTCTGGCCAGACTTCATGGGCACAAACAATATATGGGACAAGAATAGTAAGACTTACTACCACAATGTATTTAGCTTCACAGCTCAAGTACAAGTAGCAGCCCAATCTTAAAACACTATAATCATAAAACAGAACCTACCAATCTATTTTCATGGAGCTGCCAACACCTGGTGAATCTCAGAAATTAATAATATCACTCACTATAGCCTATTAAATCACCCAGATGGTGCAACCCAGATATGTAAGATATTAGAAATACATTTCTGCATGCCCTCAAGCAAGTCTCTGATGAAATTTAAGAAAATGTTCTACACTGTACAGGATGTGAGAAATGAAAAGTCTGTAGCTACTTTTACTGCAGAACTGATACATGCTACAAAGCATTATAGATATTCTAATAATAAGAATATTCTTATACTCCACATTTGAAAGCACCTTGATCTACCCTTACATCTTATGATTGATGAACCTAATCCTAGAACTACCATTAAGAAGTTCATTGCTCAGCTAGTGAAGAAGTCAGCCAACTAGGAGGATAAATATTGACTATAGTATTATGAGTATAATAATCACCCAAGAAATATACAACCTTATCATGATTACCAGCTGAGAACCCAGGATAGCTCAGATGATCACCAGAAGAACAATGCTTATAACTAGCAGAATAATTAAATGAATAATAGAAATCCCAACTATGAACCACTGGGTATGCCATGCTAACTCTATAATCAGAATCACAAGTATGAGGGAGACTATAATAATAATAACTATCAAAATAACAACTACAACAACAATTATAATAATAATTATCAACCTTGTTATGGAAACTCTGCACCCCTACATTAGTATGATAACTGTCAGTATGAGGATCATTGTAAAGAAGTGAGAGTTAACTAGGCAGATGGAATGAAAGATGAAGATGACTATAATGCTTAGCACAATAATTAATATAATAGCTACTAAGATGATGACTGTGATGATGGACATCTCAATGAAGCTGAAGAATACTTAGACTTTAATGATAACTATAATACCTATAACTATTATAATTGTAATGTCACCTTTGCCTTGAACAATTAACTGCATGACTACATTGCTGAATATCATAAAGAGGATAATGAGTTAGTAGTCTGACATGTTGATACTTCTCTACTAGTTATATCATTAAAACACCTATAAGTATACTCACCAGATGGCCTCTCATTCTGCTTTTAGCACTATGTGATGGCAAAAGCATTCATGGAGAAACTGAATAAGAGAGATAATATATGTTTAGATTCAGACTACACTATGACTTTGGTAGACAGGGAATGGCTTCTGAATCAAGACCCAAATATTAAGATAATCCAGTTAAAGCTAGTTACAGTTCAGAAAATTAGTAAAGAATCTATATCATTAGAGATAATCATCATCTCTTTACATCTACCTGTAATGCTCCCAGATGGAAAGTCCATCATCACACATCTATTCATTGAGGTACACATTATTAACAACCTATGAGCTAAACTATTACTAAGAGTTGATAACCTTAAGTCAGAAGGAATCATCTTAGACTTCCTCAACAAAGTTGCTTAACTCATAAGATGCTGAGAAGTTATCATCAAGCTCATATTAGCTTCAAAGCTAAACCATCAGGATCACCACTCATTGTACACAACTACTAAAGTAACTATGCTGCTGAGAGTAGAGGTAAAGATTCTAATTCATATTTATAGTAAGAAGACTCTATCAGATAATAGAAATTATCTATTCAAGTTATTAAATATATAGCTCACATTCCATGTTCATATACTTAATCACACACTGCCATTCATGCAAGTGAGGAACAACACAGATAGACCAGTAAAACTAACAAGACATGTAAGGCTGAGATCCTTATAAGAGCTGGAATTTACTGACAGATATCATGTTGTGGATGAGGCTGTAACACTAGTGATTATGGAACCTTTATGAAGGGACAGTCAATTGAAGGTTATTCAAAATGGACAGAATGAGACCATACTACCTAACAGTATTATAATATATTATAAGGATGAAGAGATGAAGAGAATATTCACAGACCTAGTTATAAAATTTGAAGATATATTTACAGATCATGATGAGTTTGTGGATATTCCATAGGATAAATGGATGTATGTCCCTCTCAAAAAGAATATAATACTATTTAAGACAGTGAAAATATATCTAGTAGGTCTGGAGGACTGCAAGTGCATAAACAACACATTTGATAAGCTGCATGCACAAGGAAGAATGAGCTGAGTAAGGACACATACTTACTTAGCTTACTCAGTATTTATTATATAATAGACAACATACCATAAAGGAAAACCCATGAGAAAGGGACAAGTCATAGTGGACCTATACACACTTAATAAAGCAATTAAATCAGATGTTTATCTCACTTTGTTACAATTAGACATCCTCCACAGCTTAAAAGAAGCCAAGTTTATAATGATTGGAGATACCATGAGTTTTTTCTACCACTAATAATTACACCTAGATGATCAGATCAAAATAGCAGTGATGATACATCAGGGACAAGAAGTATTTAATGTTGCTATAATAGAATATATAAACTCAGTACCTTACATTTAATGGCAGATAGATAGATGCCTTATGAACCTAAAGAAATTTATATGTGTATATATTAATGACTTAGTTGCCCATTCAGGAACATAGAATCATCATGTTACCCACCTGCATAAACTCTTCCAATATCTACATAAACTCAGCATTATTCTTAACCCAAAAAAGATATATATTGGATTTCCCTCAGTGCATCTCCTAGGTCAACATGTCTCCAGACTAGGCTTATTCATTGATAAAGAGAAGTTAAAAGCTCTGGTGGACATCAAATTCCCAGTAAAATTGACACATTTGAAGAAATATCTGGGCTTGATGAGCTAGCTATGCCAGTACATCCCTTAGTACACTTATCATACAAACCCACTACAGAAGAGGAAGATGGAGTTGCTGAAGAAAGAACCATTAAAGGATGTTAAGTGCAATACTTACACAGTCATAATAAAAGTAAATAGAACTTTCAAGGAGATAGTGGCATTCAAGGACATTTAAAGCATTTTTAGAACTCAACCCTTTCTTGTGCATGCAGACTACCTGCACACACTGTTCATGAATGTTGATGCATCTATAGAATACAGCTATAGTGTCATACTATTCTACATTAAGGACTCATGGCCAGCCCTGAAGACAAGAAACTACATAATACCTCTACTGTAAGAACTAGTCAAGTCAATTTTATTCTTCAGTAAGATATTGACCTCAGCAGAACAGCACTACTAGCCCACAGAATTAGAGATTGCCTATCTTATATAAGCTATATGCAAGGTGTGTCACCTTATGGAGGCATCCACCAACACAACCATTATATATACAGACCACAAACCCATACTAGGCATTATTAAAGTGACTCACCTCAAAATGACAGTAATAGACCAACAAAACCTACAGTTGGTCCAGGCTGGAGCCTACCTACAGCAGTTTCAAATCAAGATAATTTATAAGCCAGGACACCTTCATCTTATACCAGATGCACTATCTTGTCTACCCAGTGCAAACAAGACAGCAATGAATATAGATGAACTGCTGAAGAAAATATAGAATGTATACCTCACCTACATGAAAGAAGATAGTAATGTCACTACTGACAGCTACTATATGGAGACTCTAGTTGAGATGTTCAACAATTTTCAGAGACACCTCAGAAATAGATATTCTAGAAACTCTAAACTATCTTATGTCATGAAGGTTCTCAAGAGGAACAACACAGCCAAGAAACCATTAAAGCTCCCATACAAGCTTACTGATAGCATCCTATACCACACACATAATAGCACAAGACACCTGGTAATTCCAAGAGCCTTGCACAAAGAGATCTTTGACCTAGCCTATACTCCCAACCACCTAGGATTCAATCAGACCTTGGGAAATCTGCAGGATATAGTAATACACCACTGCATGACAGAGCTGCAAAAATATATTAAACACTGCTCAAGCTGTCAGATCAACCAAACACTGCAGCATAAGCCTCACAGATAGTACTAACCCATACAGACTGCAGATATATCACATAATATGATAATCATTAACTTCATACTAGCATTGCCAGATGGTGAATGTGATGTAGTGATGTCTATTACATGCAAGTTCTCCAAATAGGTTACAATTATCTCTAAGTAATCTAACTATAATGTAGAGGATTGGGTGAAGACCCTACTTAACTGTCTACTGCTGACTGACTGAGAAATCCCACACAAGATTATTTCAGATAGAGATCTTAAGTTTCTCAGTGATCTCTAATGAAATCTCTTCAAGCATCTGAATGTCAAGCTCCTCTACTCCACTGCATATCACCTACAGATAGATGAGTAAAGTAAAAGAATAAATTAGACTGTACAAATCATCTTACAACACATTATCATAGTGATGGAAAACTCTTATAACTGGCCACAGGAACTACCAATAATCACCTTTCATCTCAATGCAGTGAAATCTGCCTTGATAGGACACTCAGCCTATAAGGCTATATATAGAATGCCAGTAAACTCACCAATCACAGTACTCATGGTAATACCACAAATGCAAGTCTTCAGCATGAGATGAGATATTACCCTAGCACTGAACAAAGCAATAATAATTGCTAAAGACTATTATGATCAGTAACACTAATAAAGAAACTTCCAGATTAGGGACAGGGTCCTTCTTTACCTACACTGCAGCTATGAGATACTAGTGACAAAAATAACATAAAAATACAATAACCAGTTTGTGGGTCTCTTTAGAGTACTTAAGTATATTAGGTCTCTTGCATACAGATTGGAGCTACTGTATATGATGTGGATCCATCCAGTTATTAGTATAGCTATACTGAAGTTACTCTCATAAGTGAAGGATCCATATGGACACAAACATCCCAAGCTACTACTAGTATAATTAGCAGGCAACAGCAGAAAGCCCATCTACAAAGTAGAGAAGATCATAGATAAACAGCTTTCATATGGAAAGACCCAGTACCTAGTCAGATGGAAAGAATATACTGTAAAGAATGATTAGTGGATAAACAAGAAGAACACTAAAGGATTCAAGAAGCTCATTCAGGACTATGAAAGAGTGCATTCTGTCAAAGCTTCTAAGAAGTAAAGATGCTAAAGAAAATAAAGAAAATGAGTATTTTTATCACAAGCACATATAATATAGAATATGGATTCTCCACAGACATCAAATGTTTAGAAATATAAGTAATAGACATACTCACCTCTTATATCAATAATATCACCACAACAATGGATTCACTATAGACATGTGACATCTAATCTTTCTTTTATTCACTATAACAACACATCAAATAAAATAAACATATAGAACTCTTAGACTAACTCCTCTCACACCCTCATCTCTGACAGATAAACAGTCATGGAGAAACCATCATCCCCATAACAATTTAGTACCTAGATCCAGATAATCTACCAATACACCTCAAAGACCCCTATTATGATTTCAACACCATATATTACAGCAACATTGCACAAGCAGAGAAGCAGCACTTTTACCAGAACATCAAAATTCAATAAATAGCATAGTACCTGATACTCAATCTGCATACACTACCAGCTTGAACATCAGCATTAGAGTCTCCATAGATCCACTGCAATACCATCTTACAACAGTTTGACATCTCTGATATCAATATCTAACTACTCCTAATAAATATAATCAGAGAACTTGAAGATGAGTGCATGCTCTACATAGTCACAACTATATACTCTAACCTTCACCTATTAAAGATAAATTATAACTGCAGCCACTACTAACTACTCCCAGACCTGAAAGCATCAGGCAGCAACACAGACCCTTTTAAATTTGAAATCAAGCATTCACATTAAAGGGTGAGGATGTGGATCCTGCATAATGACAAACAAGAAATAATGAAGGACTGTATTGATGTGTTGAGTTTTCCACAGTATAGAATCAAATCAGAACTACAATATTAAATGGGGATAAATGTGTCAGTGCTAACATACTACTTCTCCTCCTGCCAGGCAACTACATATAACCTCAGAATAACTGATGAAGACATACAAGACTATATCATAGACATTAAGAGAGAAGCAGAAGACACCTGTGTGAGACAAATAGTTAAGATATTATACTCTGACCTCCCCATCAAGAAGTTCCATTATAATTGTGACAGCCCAAGAATCCCTAAAGTCAGATGTGAGCCACTAAATAGTAACTCAGACCCAGTTAAGTTTAGCATTCAAAATAAATATCAGCAGCAACATGTATAAGCACTCAGACAGAACAGCTTTACCTTAACTACCAAAGAAGTCATTAACTATCTTGGGTTATTTAGATACAGCATAAAGATGGAGATTGCAGAATACAGAGACAAGATGGTAGGATAAAAGAAGAATGCCACTAACCCAGAAACTCTAAAAAATAGAAAAGCTAAGATTCAACAGTAATAGCAACCCATACTAGAGTCCTTGCAATAACAAAAGAAACATTAAATGCAGAGTAAAGCTCATCTGCCTCTACCTCCATCAGAACCAGAAACAGAGGAGGATGAAAGTAAGTGCACAGAGGAGGATCCATTCATGGATAATGATTAAGAGATGATGGATGTTAATAATAGAGATGTAGATCAAAATGATGATAATAATCATAGTAACAGTAGAATCTCCTTGTAGTAAGATGAAGGGAACACCCTAGACTTCAAATTAATATTCAACCTGTTATACAAGTAAGGGAGTATAGAGGCCATGGAGGCCAAGAGATTAACAGCCATCATCATCACAGACAGTAAATTATCAATAAATGAGATTTAAATGGCAAACCCAAAACTTCTTGTCACACTGGCCAGACAGAAGATATAGACAAATGAGCTAGGAACCTTCATCCAGAGAATCAATGAATAATAGAATATTCTCTTTAAAAAAGAAACCCAATATAGATACAACAAACAGAAAGAAAATCAACCCTCTATAACATTCAAGGCAGGTAACACCCTATGTTTCTCTGCATTGAAAATCTGGGTGGCTCCTCAACATGGATGGGACATTGAAGGAAATGCTCTAGATGCACCACTCTAACTTGTCAAACCCACTCTGTGTAAAATGATGATTGGGATGATGACAGACAGTACCCCCCCACACTGCATCATAGATTAACCTCTACTATACACATACAGCCACTGCATTCCTTCCTTCTACCACCATAGCTAGTTAGTAAGCAGAGCAGACTGACCTTATGTTGGCTGTAGATCTTCCACAATCCTAGAAGAATCAAGCTTATTTGACATCATTTTCATAACCTTCTATATTATCATAGCAATAGCTAACAGCAGTGCATATAATCTGTAAACATGAATGAACCCCTTTATATAGAGAATAAAGAGTAGTTAAATGAGTAAATGAATGATCACACAGAGTATTACTATAATTTAATGTAGTTATAAATTATCTTTTAGATAATTATCTTATAATCTGTAATATCTCTACTAGAGTGCAGATAAGATCAAGTAATTCCAAGTTAAAAACTCAACTTAAACTTAAAATTATTCATTTTGATTTGTCCTGAGTACCTGCTATTATAATTTAGCTTAACTCACACTGTGTATTTCTTCAACTCAAGTAATCTCTGAATTACTCAGAGAATCAGAATCTTCAGGTAAATTTCCCAATTAGGTTAGTCTGAATAGTTATATGACATTTATGCTCTGAATACCTACTGCACATTTTTTTAACATATTACTCTTATATATTGGAAAAGTAAATAGCTGCAAATTAAAAATCAAAAACTGCATTCTATAATCTAGTCTATATATATATAATGAAGTAGATCATCTTAACTAACCCTTCTTTCTATCTTAATATATATTATTATCTATAAATAATAATATTAATTATTACTCTTCTTATTCAGTATAATACTCAATGCCCTCTTCTTTTATATATTCTGTAGCTACTAGCTGCCTTGTTTTTTCACAACCTCTACTTTATGCCTCTCAGCTGCTTTTCTTCACAATTCTTTTCCTAAGAAATTCAGGCTACTAAATGCTCAAGATCCTCTTTCACACACAGGCTGACTTAAACTAAGTAAACTTCAGAGAATTAATACACTACCAGAGAGATGTCAGGGTACTAATATATTACTAGAAAGACATTAGGAGGTTAATGCATCATCAGGAAGTGTGAAAGTCACTAGATATCTAGTTACTATAGATTATCTTGATGTGGAACTATCATTCAACCTAATTAAAATTTACTTTAGTAAAGACTTCTGATCTTTATCATTTTATCACTATCTTTTTCTTAAATTATCTGAAATTATATCATTTTCAGACTCATCATCTTCAGCACCTTATAATATATTAATATTAATACTTTCATCCTCTATATCACTAATTACATCTACCTCATTTAAGGCCAAGTTATCATTCTTTTTATCTTCATTAAACTCATCATTTACTATCTTACTCTCTTCAGCTAACTTACTCTTTTTCTCACCCAGAATGACTCAATTCAAGCACATCTTCAGCATCAGAGTCTACAAGGTTGATGGCTTAAAATAATTATAGTAGTAATAATAGATATCACAAGTTACATTGAAGAGCCATTCTACACTAATAGTTAAATTAGATACTGAAAGATAGTCTTAAACTATTTATACTAGAATAAGATACTACAAATAATGTTCCTTCCAGTACAGCAAGTAGTTATGTTCCTCACTTGACCCTATACTAATATTTAGTATATCACATGAATATGAATAGATACCCCATGCATGAGAGTAGTAAACTAACCTTAATCTAAATACTTCTTTACCTTATTCCTCCTATTAACTCCAGTTAAGATAGTGCTGTTAGGCATATTACTAAAGATCAAATCAAAAAGATTATTTAATTGCCTCATTTGTTGCCTAGGCTGCTGTTGTGGTGTGTCTTCACCAGATAATTTAGATATATATCTATTGTACACTTCTTGGAAATGATTTTGATACTTCTCTCATCATTCATAGTCATTATCATTTCAACTTTCTTAACTGAAGAGTTTTAATTTCTAATTTGAAGATAGAATTGTTGCAACAGTGTAGAGATACTCATACTTCTTTTTTATGTCTATATAGTATTTAATTAACTTCTCATGGTATTTACATAAGGTATTATACATTAAGTACTTCCAGTGCAAACACTTTCTCTCCAATGCCACTTTGTAATAGTTAATATGATTAAACAGGTTCTTATATAGCTAAAGTACTATAGAGAGGGTCAGGATCATTGCCATAAAAAGTGCAGCCATATATTTAACAAAAGGTTTTATAAGCTTAATTAAATACTCAACTGACTATCACTCATTTCTGTCTAGTCTAAATTCAGCTTGCTGATTGATATCTCCAATATACCTATCTATATAGACTCTAAGTCTAAGTATATAATATAGTATATAAAAAGTTGAATTTCATTAAGTGATTATATTCATTATTAGTAACTTTAGTACTTTACCTGTTTCATTCATACCAGACTGTTGGATATCACAAAATGCTTGTTTGCACTGTGAACTTATATTAATATATTAAGTTAATAAATAGATCTAGTGAAATAAAGTTAGTAGCAATCATTTAGTATTATTATCTATAGATAATAAAAATATAGTAGAAAATCACATTATCTGCAGATAACATTCTAAAGTAACAGCAAGCTTACCTTTATCAGTGTTTAGAGAACACTCTGCATCTATATGAGGTTAGATAATATAGAATCATCTCAATCTCAAGTTATTCTATTATTTTCTGAGCTAACCTTTATTGAGTTCAGAAGTTCCTTCATAACTAGTTAAATTATATGAGTCAGGCATGAAATCTTAACATATTACTCAATATGTATTAATGAATTCAGCATTCATATTACTATATTCAGACTTATAATAAGTATTACATTATTACTTATATTATTTATTGTTATATTAAATATTTACTTCTTAATACCATACATCTTCATAATGTTTATTGTAATATCAGATAGCTCTCTCTCACTATACCCAGTTTCAATGTGTTTAAATCCCAGTACAAGTTCCTGGAACTTCTAATTACAGTTAATAAAGTATACTACTACTATCATAAATGCATCATTAAATGAGCTGGTCCAGCCATCAAGGGCAAGAGAGACACAATTCTTAGTAGATATATAATTAAGAATTTATTGGAAGCTCTCTTTCATAAGCTTGTCAGTAATCTTTAGAATATACAATGTACTAGATATAGTCACACTGGGTCACAACATTCAGATTATTTGATGAAAGTAAAAGTTGTTCACAAAATAAAAGAATAATTATGTAGAGACTAAAATCTCTATTAGAGTTTGCTAGAATTTCTTCTCAGTAAATTTAATATCATTTGTGCTACTATCTCTAATCATATTAGTCTTATATAGTTAGTTAAAGCCCTGAAACTTCTATTACAATCTTGAGAATAAAAAGAATGCTTACTATTATTTATTGTGATGTTCTTCTTTATGATGTCATCAAATTAACATCCTTCATACCTTAGAACCTTACCCACCTCTAATAGTATTAGCTCTTTTTAATATGATTGTTCATTGTTGTTATTATCCTACCCTTTAGTAATAAATGGGCAAAATATTTATCATAGTATTTATATGACACTATAGGTTTCCCATCTGTTGCTATAATACCCTCTCAGAAGAACTGCCACACTTTTATCATACATCACATGGAATCCCAGGTGAAGAGCTTTAAACCTCTAGAGTATTCAGCCTATTTTGTTGACCTCCACTATCATTCAAAAACTTTAAGATTTAAATGTTTTGCCTCTGAATAAACTATAAACTGGTTGTCACAATCAATTCATTCCAGTGAAGAAGGAATAGATGCACTAATTTATAGTGATATTAATAAATTAATATCACTCAAGTCATCAATAGGGAGTTGTAACTGTGAGGAAAAGGTGGAATCAAAGCTTTAACTCATTTTTCTATAATTATAATAGAAAGATGCAAGAAGTAGATACTGAACTTAGAAAATAATGAGAAATGAATAACCTTTAATATCAAAATTTTTTTAAGATGATAATGAGAAGAATGAGATAATTCTAGAAGGAGTCCTAAACTCTCTAAATCTTTCTAGATAGTCATTCAAAAAATTTTTTTCATTAGTATAATAAGCTAATATCTACCCTTTATGAATGCATTTAAATTATTAGATATATAATCATGTCCTGGTTCACATCATCAACTATAATTATAGTTAGTATCCACTAAAGAATTGTCAGAGGATGAGTGCTTTTAGTGCTTATAAAAGCTACACTTTACACTTTCACCCCTGAAATAGCAATTTCCACATACTTCACCACTGGTAGATATATCATTCAGTAAATCACACAGCACAAAATAATCTTTAAATGGCCTAGATCCTTCAGCACACTGAGTATATAAGTATTGTGAGGTAAGCCCTCAAGTCTAAATGATCACTACATTCTAGGCCAGTCCTTAATATGAATCAATAAACTGTGATATATCTTCAACTCAGTATAATGAGTATGAAATTAGATATTTGTCAAGGCTCTCTACTATATTTATATTTAATTGCACATAGAAAGATCAGTTAACAATTAGATTCTTTAAAGTTAGATCTTTACATAGCATCTATTCAAGTATCTTAATAGTAGATAGGATTCAGACTCCTATAATTTTCTAGTGTCAGTGAAGATCACTAAAGTACAATATATTATATATAGTACTTACATGGAATCATATCATCTGCAACCTGAAGCCTCTAACTAAAGATATCATACAATGTAATATTATGAATCTGACTGTAGTTAATTTATTCTCCCACATTCAGAGCCTTTCTTTAACATCAGAATAATCATCTATGAGGATACTGAATGCAGTCCATATAGTCATTAAATTTCTCAATTAAATCAGTTAATGTAGTACTCTCTTGGAAGCAAGATGAACTGAAAGAAATTAGCCTGAGCTAGCATGAATTGAAAAGCTCAAGTAGAGTGAGTATGTGAGGTTCAGCATCTTAATTAGCTTACTATACATTAGTTTGTCATGTTGAAGTCTGAAGTCTCTATACTATAACTACTAGAGGTGAATTTGAACTTTAGTATTTCATTGGAAAAGGAGGTTAATTGCTTTTGAGCTGATAAGGTCCACAGCAGGTAAAAAGAGATAATAATGATGTAGCAACAATTAGAGATAAGTTTGAGAATTAAATAACTAGTTATCTTTATAGTAAACTTATGTAATAGAGCTGATAACCTCAGCTAACTAGCTAATATAACCTTCTCTACTAATCAAATCAATAACTATTGATATCTGCTGAAGAGTAAGTTATGTAATAGCTATATAAGATAATGAATTAATCACTTCACAATTAGGAGAAATAGATTTTTAGTAAGTATATTATTATCTGTAGATAACTAGGTCAGTAGTCAGCCAAATATTATTCAAGAACAATAAATATTATGATAAGTACTTATAGTGGATAATGGAAAGTCCCAACTCATTATATTTCTATCTGGAGATTTATATCTACTGAAAGATTAAGAGGGAGGTCAAAATGAAACCATCAATCCATATGAAGTATTTATATTCAGAGGGAGTAATGATTTTAATCTTCATCAATGAGGAAGTAAGGGTAGTGATCTCCTTCTACATATAATTGAAAATACTAGAGTATATAGTAGTATCATCAGACTAGTAGTTGTTAGCAACATCTTAACATAAAGAAAAGAAAAATACACATTATAATAATATTACTATAAAGATCCTTTTGAACATTAATATTACACTTCATGATAGTATTATAGGTGGTAGCATGGATATCACCACTGTCAAGACTTAGTACACTAGACTAGAAGAGAGCCTCAGGGGTGCAGAACCACTTATTGCCAATAGTGATGACCTGGTTATTAAGAAGCTTATAGAATTTCTTCAAGCTGAAGCTCTAGAAAGCAGTCTAGATTTTCTACTAGAAGTTAAGAGTAACATCTATAGCTTCTTTTTGATGTTACAAATAATTTCACACTCAGCAATGGTAGAGAAGCTGTAATCATGCTTGGCAAGGATCTTTATAAGGTAATTTGTCAGCTCATGATTAGTCATATTGATATGAGAGATAGTATGAGGAAGGGTGAAACTCTCATAGATGAGCACAACATGAGTGACATCATCATTAGAGTCAAGCATAATACTAGTAGTGCAGCTGGAAGCATACAGAGAGAGCACAGTTAAAATGGAGATGTAGAAGGTAGAGGCATTAAAGATTTTAAAGATAATTTGAATTATCTTCTTATAATTGGACTTAAGGTTGATAGGAGCCTCAGTTAATAGAATAGCATACTCCTTTGGCATGACATAGAGTTCATTGTAAAAAGTGTAATGCTAGATTTTCTTCATATTATCCTAGTTTGTGATGACACCATACTCAATAAGATAAGTTATCTCAGAGTAAGAATATCACACTTTAACTGTGCCTCATCACTAATATAGGAGTCTTTCTGGCCCATACTAATTATAATACTAGATGCTGTCAGTCATGAATCTAACCTTAGCATACACAGAAGAATATTTACCCATGATGGTGAGGATGACTGATAATCAAAGCTGATGGAGGTTAGTAGCAGGAAATAGATATAGAAATATTAGAAGACTTGTAGAAAATAGCTTAGAGAGCATCATCACCAGCAAAACTAGCCTTACACATATCAGATCTATAGATAGGCACAATGTGAGTAATACTACTATCAGAATGATATAGATATTACTGGTCTCTAAACCTAGTATAATTAGCTGAAAGAGGGCCTTAAGGTTGTAGAATTACTCATTGTCAATCTCATTAGAAATTCTTTTAGACATTAAAGTAGCATTTCATGATAGAGTTATAAGTAGTGAAGTAGATATCACCACTCTTGAGACTGAGCATACAAGGCTGGAACCCAGGATAGAGCCTGAGGATTATGAAATCACTTATTACCATTAGTGATGAAGTGCCTACCACACTGGCCATGTGGGTTTTAGTTGTAGAAATAGTATTGATTATTAGGTCATCATAAAAGTAATTAATAAGTCTTGAAGGAACAGGATTTTTGGCAAGTACATTGTTGTTGTCTGTGGATAAGATTGATACTAACTCAACTAATTTCTTTATTCAAGAACAATAAAGATGTATAGTAATAATATTGATAAAATCCAGATTTTCAACAAAAAGATAATGGCTGGAGTCACACTTGGGCAAATAGAGTAAGAAAATTAGTGTTAAATGTGCTCACTAGATCATTTCAGAATCTCCAGTAAAGATATTATCTAAGTTATAGCTATATATTTATTTTTATTAGAGCCTACAGACAGATTGAGAACATTAGGACTGATGAAGATAATAAAAAAGATGATTAAAATAACAATTCATCTCATAACTAGTAATTCTAGGTAAGACTGACTAGATGGCTTTATTGTTTATGAATAAATATAAATCACACTATTCTAAATGCAGGTAAGACTATAATTAAAAAAAAAAGTCCCTACTAAATTTAAACCCTAGAGTTTATTCCCTGGAACTTCATAAAGAGAGTCATCAAGTTCCAAGAGAAAAAACCACTAGATCACTAAACTCAGAGAAGAACTGTAATAATATCAATAAAATCATACTTAGTAGACAGCTAATAAGAACTAAAAACCATATAACTGTCACATACAGTAAGACTACAACTAAAGAAAAAAAAAAGTCCCTGCTGAATTTAAACCCTAGAGTTTGTTCCATAGAATTCCACAAAGGGAATTATGGAATACTAAGGAAGAAACTACTAGACTACTGAACTTAGAGAAGAACTACAGTAATATTAACAAAATCATACTTAGTAGATAGCTAATAAGAACTAAAAACCATATAACTACTGATGACTATCTCAGAACACCCTGATAAGATAAGTCATGAGAGTATAATTAGCAGAGGATAATAGCTCTTTAAAATAATATTATAGATATAGCATGAGGTTTTGCTCTATTATGATAGAGTAAAAGCTTTATTCTCTTAGTTGCTGGTATAGGGTGAGTTGGGCATGTTAGCCTGGGTATAGATATATATATATATTTTTTATATTTTACTCTATATATATATGTTTTCTTCATCATGATCACTATAAACATCAATTTACTAATAATGAAAATAATAACACTTGCATTAGAAAGCTCTACATTCAGGCTATAAATTGATACCACTCTTATCTTCATTAAATGATGGACTATTATGTTAATATACTAGATAAAGTATAGAGTATCTCCTCAACTAGCAGTGAGGATATTTTAGTGTCTCTCTTTTACCATCTAGGTTTGACCAACTAGTGATCTCATGTGGAAATATTTAAGGCTTTTTATTAGTGGCAGAAAAAAAATGCTAAAATATACTCATCATCAGTTGAGGAGATAAGTACTAAAAGTAGCATAAGGCTGACAGAGCAACTTTATTATCCTTAGATAAAAATAAACTAGATTATTCTAAATGCAGTAAGGATGCAACTAGATCTTAGGAGCTTATTATCTCCACATGAGGAACATAAAGCTTCTTAGTAAATTAACCCTATTAGGCCTAGCTATATTCCTTATTCATATTATTATACTAGATTGAGTTAGACTGAGTCTTGAGAGTTAAAGATCTCTCTCTTCCTCTTCTTACTCTTATATTTTATAATATTCTCACTGTTAAGTTTTCAACATCTATATACTCATCTCTAACAGATAAATCTTTATATTTATACTAGTTAATATGTTATTCCCTTTTTAATAGCTCTATTACATTTAATACCCTCCCTTGCTTTACTGCTAGGGAACTAAGCTAGTTATAATATGACTTGGCAAAACAAGCTTTATATGAGCTAGTTTTAGCTGTATGACAAACTCACTTCATCATGCCTATTAGCTATAAACAGTGGATTCTATGAGATTACATGAGTAAAGAGAGTAAGTAGCCTTCTCTAATCCCTCAGTTTCTCATGTATTTTAACTGGTAAATAAAGTTACTAATGAAACTATCTATCTAGTGTCTTCTACTACATCCTTAAATCTTCTATAACACTCTTCACTCTACTCTTTGGGTAAGCACTTAACTCTGAACTAATAGCAAATTTTTGTTGAATGCAGATAATAACTTCAATCCCAGAACCCTTTACAATCTTAATAAACTACAAGAATCAGATATATAGAGACACTAATATTACTATTAGAGTAGTATTTTTACTGCATCTATTATCTACAGACAACATTTTATACTGAATATCTCTATATTATTATTTATAGATAACTACATTTTTAATGCAGTTATTATCCACAGATAATAACCTCTTTTAATAAACTACCTCTTAAAATGAACATCAACTAACTGTTTTAAATACCAGTTTTAAATAATGGACCCTCTAAAGCCTCTCAACACAGGTTTGAAGTCTCTTAATATAGGTTAGTCATTTCCATCTCTTGAAGAAATCAACATCTAATAAGCCTCTATTTCAGCACCTAAAATAATAACAACTCAGAAGGCATCCACTACACAGCTCAGCAGAAATACAGGCAAAAGAGCACTAAGAAAGAAGAAAGTTAAGATAATAATTACTACTAAAAATATTAAGTAAGCCTGTGATTTCCTTCTAAAAGGGATTTACTACTTCAAGTTTGAACTTAAACACATTGAATTTTACAGGGATTAAGGACTTATAGCTGATTACTTGAAGAACTGTTCTAACATGAATACCCTTTATTCACTCTTCATAAAAAATTAATTATTATTTGAGGAGTATGTTACACTGTGTGGGAACAGCTGAACAACCCTATCAGAGTTAATAAAATAGAGGGTAAAAGACCCTATAATGTCATCTCTACTAAAGTTTTTCAAGTTAGTTTACATGACACTAGATGTTGTATAGATCTTAGTCTCCTTAACAATAAAAATTAACTAGTAGGTAGTTCAGAATTTATTCAATATCACTGAAATAAACATTATAAAATACTATGCATTTCTGATAATTATTAATGTCTGTCTTTATGTGTTCAACTAGAATAAAGATCAGTTCTTCCATTGCTATATGCTAGATATTGAAGCTGGGGCTATATTACTAAACTTAAAGGATTTTCATAGAGTCTATATATTTTTATGTTATTAGATTCATATTCATGTAGAATAAAAGCAAAACAAGTGACCAGTAACATTAAATAAAACATGAGTTCAAAATAATATAGCTAAGCTAGTGATATATGTTAATGAGTTCCTCCTCAAGGAATAGGACAACTCCATGTAAAGACCCATTAAGACTCTAAATAATGCAGATAATCTCAGTTTTGACTGGGATTTATCCTCTAATAATGAAGAGAGGATTGATGATGCAACTAACTCTCTTAAGGTAGTTAACTTGTTATTCAAAAACAACAAGTCTGAGGAGAATATGCTCAAGATGAACCCACAAGTGAAACTTGCACTGATGACACACTACTAAAAGTGCAAGCTGTATATGTATGTAATCAAGCACATAATAACTGAGGAGAACTATTGAATGAAAGGTCTATCACCTCTATAAAATTTAGATTAGGAAGTGTTAAATATCATTAAGACTATAATGAATAATATAATAAATAAGGAGGCAGTCAAGGCACTATATGCACATGATGAAGTTAATCATACAACAATAAGAGAACTATCTCATATCAGTTATAATACACCTATAGTTATCAATGCATTAATAATGTTAAGCATGAAGGAAGATCAAGTATTAACTTTAAATATACTATAGTTCATAAAGCTGCATTCTCATCAGGTTAATAGTATGACAGCAATGTTTGAGATGGAAAGTAAAAGTTTTCAAAAGGTTCAAAATGATAAGCCAGCCCTGTACACTGAGATCCTAGTAGACACTATAAGTCTTAGAAAGACATTAACTACATTATCTTTCATTTTGAAGGTATAGGATGTTAGTGTTCTGAATGGCAAAGAGCTAGTCAGGCTAATTATTATAATAATTCCATTAATTATTACTTAATCATGGTAGAGTGATTATAGCAGATTTTTTCTGCATTCATTATCTTTATGATTTGTGGGATCATTTTGCTATAGAAACAATCCAGTGTTCTTTTCACATTATATCTTAGAGATAATAATGATAGAGGTACTAATACATTCAGAGAAGTCTCAGCTCTACAAGCACAAGACTATTAATTCTGGTTAGACAGTGTTTATTATATCACATTTTACATTTCAGAAGTATTTCATTGAGGTCAAGACAATAAAGGAATGAGATATTACAATGGATGATGATGAATTGAACACCCTTCCTATGAATTTACATTCAAAATGAAAGGAAATATGCAAGAAATGAAAGATTATCAATAATAAGTTCTTATTATTTATAGATAATAAGTTGTTAATATCTAACTCTTTATCTATGAATAATAAGAACTCTCATCCTGTCACCCCTAAAACTGAAGATCTACTACTAATTGAAGAGATAACTGTATATAATAAGTATATCATCACATATCATTCAAAATTCCCAGATTGCATGTATAGAATAATTATTAATAAGGGACATTATCTCCATCATCCATCCTCCAGGATTTCACACACAGTGAAGTTACTCAAGCTGAACTTTCTCTAGATGATATCAGCTACCTCACTATTAAATAAAACTTGTGATTTCTATAGCTATACACATTTATTTTATCCAACTGACCTCTAGATGCATTATTTAGATCTCAAGAAGTTCCTTAAGTATTCAACTATCAATAAGTTCTAATCAGCATCATCAGAGAAAGAGAAATTGGAACTATTTAATTCACTTTACATATAGTAACTTTCAACTAACAGACACATAGAACCCAACACTATAGCTGTTGTTATTTCAAAGCTTTTAAAAATAATACTAATTTAAAGATTATAACAGACTATGATTGATGGTCAGCAGATTGGAGAGATCATTCTCCTAAAACACATTAATGCTGTGACACTCCAAATGAGCTCATAGAAGCAACTTAAGTATTATATATTTCACCTCAAACATACAAAATAATCATTAACACTAAGTACACTTAATAATGGTACCAACATCTCCATATAGGACAACACAAGAGTACATACTTTACAGGTTATATTATTATTTCCAAAAATCTCAGAGTTTCACAAACATGTGGGATTAAAGAAGACAAGAGTAATTACTCTCAAAAACTTGACTTTCCAGCTAGATTTTAGGCTGTTATTCTTTTTATATTATTATTATCTAGCTGACACCTACCATCATGTTGTTCCATCAACTCATTTTAATAGATATATTAAGTTGATGCATATGTCTTCTATTACTCATTATTTGATAAAAGTATTGTATGAAATGTGTGAGATTGGTAAGAAAAAGATGGTAGTATTCACTTACAGACTGAATGCTATGTAGCTAGCATTCATGGTGTGCTTCAATTTTAGCATGAAGATGATATGGTTGAGGAGGAGTATAATGCAGAAGAAATAGAATATAATCATTAATAACTTTAATAATGAGAAGTTAGGAAGAATTAAAGTTCTAATCACAACTAATCATATGAAGGGATTTAGTGCTAACCTGCAGCTGAGTAGGTATCAGGCAATGATTTTAATCAAGTTACTATATAATTTGAACACAATGTTTCAGACTATAGCACAGACACATTACCTAAGTCAGAAAAGAGATGTTTATATATAAGTACTAATCATTAATCATACATTTTAATAGTACTAATGTGTGAATTTTGCAAGGAAAGCAATCTCTGACATCTCTACACAGTTAGATGGCTAGGTAGGCCAGGTAGATAGATTGACAGAGAGAGCTATCAATTATTTGAATATCCTAATGAGGTGAGAGGAAGACTAGTCAGGATGAGGAGATTTAGCTACTTTAAATTTTAAGATATCTAATTTATTAATGCAGAGGAAAGAGCTCTATAAGAAAATTAGTAGGATATCAGTGCTACTTACACTGGAAGATACCTCCAAGAAGACTCAGAAATTACAGTACAGGCAAAATGTTGTCTACAGACAATAATCTTGTGAGCCTGCAAGTGCTGTGACAGCAACAGTTGTCCAGAAAGAACCTTCTAATGAGAATATAGAGGATGTTGTGGAGAATGAGATGGAGACTGTAAAGCACAGAGAGAAACTGAAAGATGAGATAGAGGACACTACACAACTTGCACATAGTGAGGCTGTAATCTATAAATAACAATGTAATGATAAGATAGAGGACATTGCAAATAATAATATGTAGGATGTGATGTGTGAATAATAACTTGCATTTGAGATAGAGCATGTTATAAATAGTGTGATGGGTAGTATGATTAGTAAAGAAGATTTAGATGCTGAAATCAATAAGAGTATGGAGGATAATAAAGTGAGTTTAAATTTAGTGATTAATGAAATGATTGGTATCTTACACAATAATGCTGAGATCTTTCCAGTAGTTAGAGAGTAAAGAGATGATGAGGATGAAGTAACTGATGAGAAGCATATAAGAGAGGAGGATAATAATGAGAATAAGAGGCTATCTACAAAAAAAGGGAGGAAGAGAAGGGGTAGGAAGTCTAAGACACAACAGAGCATAAAAGGGCATTTTGAGAAGAAAAAGGAAGATTGATCATTAGTATTGGGATTTTTAAATTTTAATATGAATATTTGATAGGATGATTGCTAGTTAGGACATAATAAAAATAATCCCCATATACTAACTCAAGTTAACTCAGAATTATTCAGATTGATTCTGGATGTTATTTAATAAATATTCAGCTTAAGAGTTCTCATTAATGACTCAGATTGAGTTGAGTTCAATATATATTTAGCTCAGACTCAGCTCAAAAGGTTATAGATTTGCAAGTAACTCAACTCAAAAGTACATATAATCAACTCAACTCAGACTTGTCTGCACTCTAATCTCTACAGCAATTCTACAGGTATCATATATTTATATTTATATATTTTAGTTCATTACTATCAATCTTCTGCTGCACAAAATACCTAAATATAAGTATATAGAGCTTCAGAAATGAATGAAAATAGCTTAAAATTAAAAAATTATAGTTGATAATAGATAGAAGTCTTTCTCTTCCCCACTGATGATAATAAACTAACTATAACTAAAAAAGTAGAGGTGTGAGCTATTTAGAATAATAAGACTATAAAGGAACTGTGTGAGCTGCCAGAAACAGGGCTAATTTACCTGCATGATAAAGTAGATTTAAATTGAAACTAGTCAATTAATCTTACTGTAATTCTGGGGTAATTATAGGAGACATCTAATAAACTGTTATGTAGTAGCTGTGAGAGGGAGTTCAGGCTGTTCATTAATTATATATTTATATAAAAATACTTCAAGAAAGTATGTAGTAATTACTACTATAATTCATTAAGAAAGTGCTGTAGTCTACAGCCAGATAAGTAATGAAAATCCTTTATGAGTAAATATTAGTATCATTCTGATACATATAAATTATAATAGATTATGTTTCTAATGGGTCTGTACATATAGTCAGCTCTACCTCTCCTCTCTAATTACTAAAGACTGAGCTGCCTGCAAAAGGCAGTAAAACAACAGGTAGTAAATAAGCTATAAGTAATGAGCTAAGTAGTATGAATAATGAATTACTCAAGTAGATCAGATTTATAGAAGAGTTAGGTGTAGATAATAATAATAATATGATAGAGCTATAGGTAGAGCTAAAGTTGAAGATAATATACTTATAAGTAGAGATATTTAAGTTGCAGTAGGAGTAAGATAAGGCAGTATAACTATTATAAATAATAAATTTCAGTTAGTAGTTTATCAGCCAGGTCATTATAACCCTCATAAATAAAATGAATAATAAATAGGGAGTAATGCAGCTAATCTAGATAGATAGATGAATAGGTTAGTAGGTTATTTTTTTTCCTTTTCTCCTCTTAAAATTTAATAGTTAGTAGTTAGTGTAAATGCTCAGTTCTTTACATGTCTAAAATAATCCAATTAAATACTCAAAAACAGCTCAAGTGAGACAGCTAATGAAGGATTTAAACACTAATAAAAGTAAAAAATGAAAAGATAAAAATAAATAAAGTTAGTTAAAAAAATGTAAGACTTTCAGATACATCTTATTTATCATCTTATCATTTCTATTCTCATTAAGTAGAATGATGAGCCTGCTAATATCTATAGTATAAGAAAGTATAATATATAATTAGCTATGTGAGAAAATAGAATTTATAAGATCTATATCAACAGTTAAAAGAGACTACCTCTGAGACTTATTAACTGTCATAATAAAATATAGATGAACTGAAAACTAATAGTAGGTCATATCAAGTAGATATTTAAAGAGGTTAGCATATAGATCAATTCACAGTAGAATATGAATAGAACTCTTATATATATCAGCTATAATTCTGACCTCTAGTAGGCAAGATGTCATTCATTTAACAATTATGTATATATTATTATAGAGGCTCTCTGATGGCTGAAGATTATATAGTAGTATGATAGATATATTGATCTTCAACTATAATATAAATAGTAGTAGGCTAGAGTACTGAATTATAATTAAATACTTATAGGTATATTTCTTCCTGCTGTTAGTAATATCATCTATATGTATAAAATTCATTGCATAGAATATCTAAGCATCTTCTAGTATCATATTTATAACCTTTTGATTTATTTTGAGTATGTCACTGTTATGTATGATTAGTATGACATGGCTCTCAAAATAATCAGGGTGGAATGTAGCTATAGAGAGTTTGACAGTGTGAAGGGCTACACCCTTATACCCTATATTCATAGCTTGCTCAAACTTCACCCAATTTCCAACCACCTGATTGGACACCTCTAACCAGGTCTTCACATGAATGTTTATCTGCTCTGACCTCATATAAATCTCTTCTCTTATATCACATGATCTTATGATTTCTTTTCCTTTTTCCTTTTTTTCTCTAGTAATTACAATTTTGATTCTAGTATATAGCTTGCATGATCTACTTATCAGAGCACACCCATTACATTTTATAATTACTCACTTGATCTCTTCTTAGAGATCCTCATTATATTTACCCTCTAAATGTGATTTACATGTATAGTAGATTCTTCCAAATATAACCCACACATATAGTAAACTCTTTCAAAATCTAAAATACAATTTACTCAGCTCAGCTCCATCAGATAATATGTCAGTGAAAGGCCCTAAAGCCCTAATGATCCATATCAATATCTCATGAGATTTTCCTCTGAACTTTTTAAATCCTCTGAACTTTCTAAATTCTTCAAACTCTTTAAATCCAAATAATCTTTTAAATTCATTATGAACATGGACTCTCCACATAAAGATAGCATCTCTTTTCAGAACTTTAACACTAAATTTCAAAACTTTATTCAGCAGCTCATAAATAAGATCAATCTCATCACCAAATAAAATCACATATCTACATTAACTTTAGTTCCTGCTCTAATCCCCACTTACCTGACCACTCCTTTCAATGACTTCCTGAAATGCCTGAAGAAGAGGCTTGTCACCCTCAAGAAATTCATGGGCAAACAAGTCTCTAAATATCCTGCTTAATACCTCAGTATGGAGGCTAAAATTACTTTAGATGATCTTGCAATTAGATTTCTCATTGATCAGGCTTGATATATCTACATCTAACTCTCTGGCACTACCATCACCTAATTCCACCCTTAGATGAAGGTTAATGCCAAGCTCATTTCTATGACCTCTAACATCATTCTTGATCAGCTCAACATCCTTTTCTCTAACCCTTTAGTAGCTCAGAAGGTTCTAACCTGGCTGCATAATGTTCATCAGAAGATTAATTTACTCATCATCTTTCTTCTAAGATTTAATTAGAAGATCTTAGAAGCTAGCAGCCAGTTATAGGATGACACTATTAAGAAAGTCCTACTTAAGAAGGCCATCAAGTTTGAGCTCCTACAGTAGATCATTGCCTCTGTCAAACCTCCTACATACCTTAAATATTGCATGAAGCTCTGTAGTATAGAGAATAACCTATTCAAGGTCAAGATCATTTAGAGTTAAATTCATAGTAATATTCCTACTACCTCTAGAGTAGCCTTCCCCAGAGCAACTCAGCCCTATAATCTGAATGCTATGAACTGGAAGCTGACAGCTTGTGTGAATGATTTCCACATTCCTAATATAACTACTGCTGCTGTTACTGATCACTGTGCTCAAAATATTTATATTAATTGTGACAAATCTGGGCACAGAGCTGCCAACTGCTGTGACACCCATATTCCCTCAAAACTGCCTGTATGATCTGTGAATGTGCAGACTAAGCCTGAGGAAGAGAAGAACTTTAAAAATGTTAAATCAGACTTGAGAAAAGACTAGCTTTTACATGAAATTACAAGTAGAAGCTCCCAGAGTTAGATAGGAAGACCTTTGAGAAGAAAATGATAGTTTTAATAATTCTTGTATCTATTATAGTTAATCATTCTTTTAATATGAATACTATGGTAGATAGTAGCTGCTATTACTATATAATAATTCACCCTCACATGATCAATCATTATAATCTTCTGTGTATCCTAATCATCTTCTGAAAGATTGAAGATATCAGTGGTGATACTAGCAGCTTCATATGAAACATGGTGAAGCTTGATGTTGATGTTGGTAGATTCCTCTGAGAGAATACTTATATATATAAAATCAAGAATCTCCTATATGACTTCATGTTAGACTTATTTTGATTATCTGAACATCAAGCTCTTATTAATGCATGCAATCAGTACATTGTGTTCCCTGAAGACATCTGTATGTTCAAAAAGAATGTCTACAAGACTGCCAACCTTTATCAGATCTCCACCAATGCCTTTGAACTCCTCCAATATTGTAATCAGAAGCTTAAGTCTTAATTCTCTATTAAAATCTTCACTGTTAGTATGTCTGACATAAAGAAAGCTCTCTCTCAACTCTCTAAAAAGCTAAAGACTGATTCTGCAACAGTTCTTCCCCCATACTACCATGAATTCCTTGATGTTTTTGACTACAAAGCTGCTGAGAAGCTCCCATCATTCCATGATATGCATGACCATTATATTGAGCTTGAAAAGATAGATAGTAAAGATTCTCAGCTGCTCTGAGGACTTCTATACAACATGTCATACAATGAACTGCTTGTGCTCTGCAAGACTCTTAATGACCTTCTTGATAAAGATTTCATCTAAGTTAGCAATTCACCTGCCAGTGTGCCTGTCCTTTTTGCTAAGAAGTCTGATAGAGGCCTCTAATTCTATGTAGATTACTACAGCCTCAACTAACTCACAAGAAAAGACTGTTATCTACTATCATTAATTAATGAGACTCTCAAATGAATCAGACAAGCCAAGTAGTTCACAAAGCTTGACATCATCTCCATATTTTATAAGATCTAAATCATAGAAGGAGATGAATGGCTAACTACCTTTCACACAAGATATGATTTATTTGAATGGATAGTTACCTCCTTCAGTCTCATAAATACCCTGAGCACCTTCCAGAAGTACATTAACTGGGCCTTATAAGACTATTTAGATGAATTTGCCTCTATCTATCTCAATAACATCCTCATCTTTACTGATGGATCCTGCAAATAGCATCAAGAGTATGTCTAAAAAGTTCTCACCTATCTTTATAAATATAATCTCTCAATTAATATCAATAAATCTACCTTTAAAGTTCAAGAGATGACCTACCTCAGCTTCATCATAGAGGTAGGAAAGGGAGTCCATATGAACCCCAAGAAGATCACTGCTATTCTTAAATGAGAGGCCTCTATGATCATAAAAGGCATGCAAGACTTCCTAGGATTCATAAATTTCTACTGATACTTCATTCAAAACTTCTCTGATATTATCTAACTACTAACTGATCTCACACATAAAAACCAACAGTTCCAGTGGTCTAAAGAAGCAGATAAGATGTTCACACACCTTAAGAAGATGTTTATCTCTGCCTCAATGCTTATTGCATTTAATTCTAACTGTCTAATAGTGGTTGAAACAAACTCCTTTAGTTATATCACAGGTAGTACTCTCATGCAATAGGATGATGAAGGTGTCCTGCAACTCTATATATTTATATTCAAGAAGCTCAGCCTCATCAAAGCTAACTATGAGATCTATGACAAGGAACTCCTCACTATCATTTAATGTCTAGAAGAATGGGACTCTGAACTTCACAGTATGAAAGACTTTAAGATCATTATAGATCATAAGAATCTCTAATATTTCACCATAATCTATAAACTCTTCAAATGCCAGATGTGCTGAGTTAAATTCCTCAGCTATTTTCATTTTACAATTTACTATTATCTTAGCACAGAGAACTCCATGGTTAACATCCTCTCTCAATGTGAATAAGATATGCCTTCTGAAGACTCTGATGCCTGCTGAGTAAACTACAAATAGAGGTTATTAGACTCATAGATCCTTAGGGACTCTGAAGCAATACTACATGAAGTAATATATGCCTTATTTGTTACTATACTAATCATAACCATCTAAGTGAACCTTATGGAAGGCTTCCCCAGATCACCTCCACTTCTGCTTTAGAAACTCTGGGACACTACTATCATCTCTGATGAGTACCTCTAGATGATGACTCAGATTGTATGAGATAAAGCTTACTACTTCCTGCCTGAACTTCAGGCCCACATTAATATAGCTGAATGCTCTGTGAATATTAATATCTAACTATACTTTTAGAGGAGGCAGTGGGTTTCTGATTCAGAATCATTACACATCTGAATTATATAAGAAACTCATAATTCTCTGATGACCAGCCACCCAGGCTATAAAGTACTCTACTGAATTTTATCTTAAAATTTCTACTGGCCCAATATGTCTCAGAGTATCCAACAGTTTACTCAGAACTGCAATGTCTATCAATCTGTTATCACCTAGTAAGACTACTGCTAAGATCTACTTAAATCTCTCTTAATCTCTAAATACATCTAGTGTGATGTTACCATTAATTTTACAGTAGACCTCTTTATAAGTGATAACTATAAGAATATCCTCATCATTATTAACTACCTTAGTAAGAGTATTATCCTTAAACCCTGTATGAAGATGGATGCACCTATAGTAGCTAAAGCCTTTCTTTAAAGTTCATTTTATTATCTTTATGATCTACTCTATATAATCATTTTGAACTGTGAGACTTAATTCATCAGAGCTGTCTAGAGCTAAATCTATTAGCTCCTCAAGATCTTTCAGTACCTTTTGACTGTCTATTATTCTGAAACTGACAGTAGCACTGAACACATGATCTAGATAACTAAGAACTACCTCCAAAAGTTCTATTTATACATCTAGGATGACTGAAATGAACTCCTCCTACATACTAAATTTATAATTAATGACTGTAATACCATCAGCACTAGTGTTAACCCATTTTTCCTCTCATATAGTTATAATCTTAAAGTCTTTAATCTCATCAAATTATCTGAATCTTCTACTTTACCTTACAACTCAATCCAAATTGTGGACACCATCATCTTGAAACTCCAGTAAGCCTGCAAGTGAGCTGAATCCTCCATGGCTAGTGCTTAGTAGAACTAATAGAACTGTGTAAATGCCCACTGAAATCCTGCTGAACACCATGAGATAAGTAATAAGATTTAATTAGACCTCTAAAACATCACAATTAATTACCTATCTTGCATGCTTGACTATTAATATACTAAATACACTATCATTGAAGTTCTGGGAAGTTATAACTACTGCCTTGACATGCCACTCAGAATTTATAATATATTTCACATGAATTTACTCTGTAAGGCCTCTATTAACTCATTTTCCTTGCAGGAGATTACTGACTGGCATCTGCCTGGCATTATTAGGGAAGATAATGAGGTAGAATATGAGATTAAAATCATCCTCAATCACTATCACTATGGATGAGAATTCTAATACCTGATGAAGTGGCTTAGATATGAAGTTCCTTCATGGGAACTGATCTCCATTCTATAAGATACCACTGTGCTTACCTAATATGAAGAGTTGTACCCATCCAATGAGATTTTACTCACACTGTGCTGTATCTGATTCTCTGAACTCTCCTGCCTGCCCTCCAAATCTGAATAGGAGGAGATAATGTGAAGGGCTATACCCTTATACTCTATATTCATAGCTTGTCTGAACTTCACCCAATCTCCAACTACCTGATTGGACATCTCTAACCAGGCCTTCACATGAATGTTTATTCACTCTAATCTCATATAAATCTCTTCTCTTATATCACACAATTTTGCAATTCCTTTTTCTTTTTCCTTTCTTTCTCTAGTGATTACAATCTTGATTCTAGTGTATAGCTTGCATGATCTGCTTATTAGAGTGTGTCTGTTACAGATAGTAGAAAATATCCTCTTATAGAGGCTGCCTAGATTAATAACCCAGTAGATATAGAATGAGAGCTCTATAGAATTAATATAATTTAAATTGTATGATATCTATCTCAGCTACTATATAAATATTACATTATTACTCTTACCCTGTAGTCTCATGTTTATAGTTAAATGTAGCATACTGAGCTGCTGCTAGAGGAGAGAGTGCTATAAATAAACTGTAATAATCTAAGAATAGCTATCTTACAGTATAATAGATAATGTCTATATGAAGTTATCACTAAAGATAAAAGAAATACTTCTAAATAAGTAGTCATCTGAATGTAAGTTTTTGAGCAATCTATTAATAATCTTCATATAGTAGTGATGTTACATGGAGGCCTTATTTTAAATAATTAAGTTAATATTCTATAAAAAATAACCCAGTTCATTATGAGCTATCACTCTGAATATAGAGGTAGCATTCAATTCAATTAGAATGATAAAATATGAGTGGGTAGTTCTACTATGTAGTAGTAAAATAGTACTAGTAGTGTGAAGGGCTACACTCTTATACCCTATATCTATAGCTCACCTGAACTTTACCCAATCTCTAACTGCTCAATCAGATGCCTCTAACTGAGCCTTCATATAAATATTTATCCACTCTGACCTCACATAATTCCCTTTTGTTTATATCACATAATCTCACAATTTCTTTTCCTTTTTCCTTTCTTTCTCTAGCAATTACAATCTTGATTCTAGCATATAGCTCACATGATCTACTTATCAGAGCACATCCATTACATTTTGTAATTACTCACTTGATCTCTTCTTAGAGATCCTCATTATATTTGCCCTCTGAATGTGATTTACATGTATAGCAGATTCTTCCAAACATAACCCACACATATAGTAAACTCTTCCAAAATTCAAAATACAACTTACTCAGCTCAGCTCCACCAGACAACATGTCAGTAAAAGGCCCCAAAGCCCTGACAGTCCATATCAATATCTCATGAGATTTTCCTCCAAACTTTCTAAATCCTCCAAACTTCCTAAATCCTCTGAACTCTTCAAATCCAAACAATCTTTTAAATCCATTATGAATATAGATCCTCCACATAAAGACAGCACCCCTTCTCAGGGCCCTGATGCTGAATTTCAAAACTTTATTTAATAGCTTACAAATAAGATTGATCTCATCACCAAATAAAATCATATACTCACACTAACTTCAGCTCCTGTCCTAACTTCTGCTCATTCAACCACTTCTTTTGAGGACTTCCCAAGATGCCCAAAAGAAAGGCTCACCACCCTTGAGAAATTCACAGGCAAACAAGTCTCCAAATACCCTGCCTGGTACCTCAGTACAGAGGTCAAAATCACTTTGAACAGCCTTGCAATTGAATCTCCCACTGACCAGGCCTGGTACATCTATACCCAACTCTCTGGCACTGCCATCACCCAATTCTACCCTTAGATGAAGGCTAATATCAAACTCATTTCTATAATCCTCAATATCATTCTCAATCAGCTCAATATCCTTTTCTCCAATCCTTCAGTAGCTCAGAAGGCCCTGACCTGGCTGCATAGCATTCATCAGAAAACTAATCCACTCTCTATCTTTCTTCCAAGATTCAATCAGAAGATCCTGGAAGCCAGCAGCCAGCTGTAGGATGACACTGTCAAGAAGGCCCTACTCAAAAAGGCCATTAAGTTCAAACTCCTGTAGCAGACTATCACCTCCATTGAACTCCTCACATACCTTAAATATTATATAAAGCTCCACAGCATAGAGAACAATCTGTCCAAGATCAAGGCCATTCAGGGCTAAATCCATGATAGTACTCCTACTATCTTCAGGGAGGCCTTCCCCAAGACCTCTCTACCAAAGAACCTAAACACTATAAATTAGACACCTATAGGGCCCACTCATGTGAATACATTCTGCATCCTAAATATGACTACCACCACCATCATTGATCACCACACCCAAGGTGTTTACATCAACTGCAACAAATCTGAGCACAGAGCTATTAACTACCACAGAACCCATATTCCCCTAAAACCACCCATACAGTCCACAAACATACAAATCAAGCCCAAAGAGGAGGAAGACTTCAAAGACATCAAGTTAGACTTGAGAAAAGACTAGCTTTCACATAAAATCACAAGTGGAAGCTCCCAGAGTTAAATAGGAAGACTTTTGAGAAGAAAATGACTGTTCCAGTAATTCTTGTACCTACCATAATTAATCATTCTTTTAATATGAATACTATGATGAACAGTGATTACTGTTACTATTTAATGATTCATTCTTATATAGTTAACCATCATAACCTCCTACATATTTCAATCAACTTTCAAAAGATTGAAGGTGTCAATGGTGACACAGGCAGCTTCATACAAAACATGGTGAAGCTCAATGTCAATATTAGTAGATTTCTCCAAGAAAATACTTATATATATAAGATTGAGAATCTCCCATATAACTTCATGCTAGACCTATTATAGCTATCTGAACATCAAGCTCTCATCAATGCTCACAATCAATGTGTTGTATTCTCTGGAGGCATCCATATCTCCAAAAAAGATGTTTATAAGATCACTAATCTTCACTAAATCTTCACTAACACCTATAACCTCCTCTAAAGCTGCAATCAGAAATTCAAGTCCTAACCTCCCATTAAAATCTTTACTACTAGCATGGCTGATATAGAGAAGGCTCTCTCACAGCTCTTTAAGAAGCTGAAGACTGACCCCACAACAGTCCTCCCTTTACACTACCACAAATTCCTCAATATTTTTAATCATAAAGCTGCTGAGAAGCTTCTATCATTCCACAGTGTGTATAACTACTATATCAAACTTGAGAAGACAGATAGTAAAGACTCTCAGCCACCCTGAGGACTACTATATAATATGTTGCATGACAAACTGCTTGTGCTTCATAAGACCCTTAATAACCTTCTGAATAAGAGTTTCATTTAAGTTAGCAATTTACCTGTAGGTGCACCCATGCTCTTCATAAAGAAGCCAGGTAGAGGCCTTCAGTTCTATGTCAACTATCAGGGCCTTAATCATCTCACTCAAAAAGATCATTACCTACTATCATTAATCAATGAGACTCTCAAACAGATCAGCCAAGCCAAGTAGTTTATAAAGCTGGATGTTATTTCCACATTTTATAAGATTCAAATCACAGAAGGAAATGAATAGCTAACTACCTTTTACATAAGATATGGTTTATTCAAATAGACAGTTACCCCCTTTGGTCTCATAAATGCCCTGAGCACCTTCCAGAAATACATCAACTAGACCTTATAAGACTATTTAGATGAATTTACTTCTACCTACCTTAATGACATTCTCATCTTTACCAACAGATCCCACAAGCAGTACTAAGAGCACATCCAAAAAGTCCTCATCTACCTCCATGAATATAGTCTCCTAATTAACATCAACAAATCTGCCTTTAAAGTTCAAGAGACAACCTACCTCAGCTTCATTATAAAGGCAGGGAAGGGAGTCCATATAGACCCCAAGAAGATCATCACTATCCTCAAATAGGAGGCTCCTATAACCATAAAAGATGTGCAAGACTTTCTAGGATTTACAAATTTCTACCAATATTTCATTCAGGATTTTTCTGACATCATCCAATCACTAATCAACCTCACATGCAAAGACCAGTAGTTTCTATAGTCTAAGGAGGCAGACAAGGCATTCACATGCCTTAAATAGATGTTTGTCTCTACCCTAATGCTCATTACATTTAACCCTAACTATCTAATAGTAGTTAAAACAGACTCTTCTGGTTACATCACAGGCAGTACTCTCATGCAATGGGATAATAAAGGCATCCTGCAACCCTGTGCATTCATATCTAAGAAGCTCAGCCCTGCCAAAGTCAACTATGAGATTTATGACAAGGAACTCCTCATCATTATCTGATGTCTAGAAGAATGGGACTTCAAACTCCACAGTATGAAAGACTTTAAAATCATCATAGATCATAAGAACCTCTAATATTTCACAATAACCTATAAACTCTTTAAACACTAGATGTACTGGGCTGAGTTCCTTAGCTACTTCCATTTCACAATCTATTACCATCCTGGCACAGAGAACTCCATGGCTGATGCCCTCTCCCAATATGAATAGAATATGCCTTCCAAAGACTTCAATACCTACTAGGTAAACCATAAATAGAGACTACTAGATCTATAGATCCTCAAAGAATTCAAAGCAACACTGCACAGAGTAATACATGCCTCACCTATTACCCTGCCAATCACAACTACCTCATCCTCACTCCAGGGACTCTGGGACACTGCTGCCACCTTCAACAAATATCTTCAAATAATGATTCAGGTCATCTGAGACAAAGCTCATCATTTTCCACCCAAACTTCAAGCCCATGTTGATATCACTGAATGCTCTGTAGACTTCAACTCTTAATTACACTTCTAAGGGAGGCAGTGGGTTCCTGATTCAGAACCATTACACACCCAAATCATGTAAGAAACTCACAATTCTCTGATGACCAGCTACTCAGGTCACAAAGCACTCTATCAAATTTTATCTCAAAATTTCTACTGGCCCAATATGTCTTAGAGCATCTGATAGTTCACCTAGAACTGCAATATCTATCAATCCATTATCATCTAGCAGAACTACTACCAAGATCTACTCAAATCTCTTCTGATTCTCAAATATATCTGGCACAATATCACCATTAATTTCATAGTAGATCTCCCCATGAGCAACAGCTGCAAGAATATCCTTATTATCATTAACTACCTCAGTAAAGGTGTTATCCTCAAACTCTATATGAAAATAAATACACTTATAGTAGCTAAAACTTTCCTCTAAAGTTCATTTTATCACTAGCATGATCTACCCCATATAATTATCTTGAACCATGAGACCCAGTTCATCAGAGCTGTCTAGAGCTAAATCTGCTAGCTTCTTAAGATCTCTCAGTATCTCTCAACTGTTTATCACCTCAAAACTGACAGCAGCACTGAATATATGATTCAGACAACTAAGAACTACCTCTAAAAGTTCTATTCATACACTCAGAACAACTAGAATGAACTCCTCTCACATGCTAAACTCACAATCAATAATTATAACATCATCAGCACTGATGTTAGCCTATTTTTCCTCTCACACAATTATAACCTCAAAATCCTCAACCTCACTAAATTGCCTAAACCTTCCACTTTACCCCACAGTCCAATTCAAATCACAGACACTATCATCTTGAAACTCCAGTAAGCCTACAAGTGGGCTGAATCCTTCATGGCCAGCACCCAGCAGGATCAACAGAACTGCATAAATGCCTATTAAAATCCCACTGAACACTACAAGGCAGGTGATAAGATCTGGCTAGACCTCTGAAACATCACAACTAATCACTCATCTTACATACTTAACTACTAATATGCCAAGTACACCATCATTAAAGTCCTGGGAAGTCATAACTATCATCTTGACACACCACCCAGAATCCATAACATGTTTCATATGAACCTACTCTGCAAAGCCTCCATTAATTCATTCCTCTCACAAGAGATTACCAACTGGCATCTGCCTGGTATCATCAGGGAAGACAATGAGGTAGAATATAAGATTGAAGCCATCCTTAACTACCACTACCATAAATGAGGATTTCAGTACCTAATGAAGTGGCTTGAATATGAAGCTCCTTCATGGGAATTAACCTCTGCCCTGCAAGACACCACTGCACTCACCCACTATGAAGAGCTGCACCTGCCCAATAAGACTCCACCTGCACTACCTCACATCTGATTTTCTGAGCCCTCCTGCCTGCCCTCTAAATCCAAATAGGAGGGGATAATGTGAAGGACTACATCCTTATACTCTATATCCATAGCTCACCTGAACTTCACCTGATCTCTAACTGCTCAATTAGACACCTCCAACTAGGCCTTCATATGAATGTTTATCCACTCCAACCTCACATAATTCCCTTCTATTTATATCACATAATCTCATAATTCCTTTTCCTTTTTCCTTTCTTTCTCTAGCAATTATAATCTTAATTCTAGTGTATAGCTTACATGATCCACTTATCAGAGCACACCCATTACAAGTAGTAATACTAGAAGATGTCATGTAGAGTATGATCTTATCATCTACATGTAGTTAGCTATAGAGGGCCTGATAGAGAAATATTTTGCTAGTACTACCTAGACTCTATATGAAGTAGTGAGAGAGCTATTAAACTATCTTACTCAAAATAATATTATATGCATGTAGCTGGCTAGAGTTCAACTACTTCTACAGAATATCTATAGTAGTTATTTTCTTAATAACATCATAGTTCTGCTTCTTATACAGCAGTTAGTTATCAATGAGAATATCCTAGATAGGACTACACATAAGTAGGTTAAAATCTATAAGAGTCTTATCAAACTTACTTAGTAGTTACTAAAGAAGATATAAACTGTAGTTATAGAGTAGCTCAGCATTAGAAATATTAGTATGAATTAGATCTATCTGATGTAGTTAATGTGAGAGATCATTATAGAGAGTATATTAGAAATGTAACTAGAGTATAGAGGGGTTAAAAATATCTCTATAAATTAAAGTGGTAGTAAATAATGTCTACATTTAGTAAGCAGTTATGAAGATGATAATAAACTTAAATATAAGATTTTACTCATTATTATCATTCAGGAGACTTAAGGTCAAGTAGGCTGCATAAAATGTAGAATAATATACACTATATATTATTTTAAGTGCCTTGAAGTTATGTAAACCCCACACAATGATAAGAAGTAATTACAAGTAAAAGATCTCATTATTATATAGATTAAAGTGCAGTAAATAGCTTATAAACTAACCTCTAGTCTATTCCTTTTATCTCTTATTACAGCTATCTCAAACAAAATAACAGGATATCTTCAAATAGAGATACTATTAAGTCTTCATGTTCAAATAGTTATACTTAAAGAATATTATGAATTTTGAATAGCTATTACTCATACATCAAATAACCTCATCATAGTTATCTTATTAGGCCTCAGTGAAGTAGATCATCTATTAGTTCAGCAGGTATATAGATAATATCTCTATGAATAAAAACTTCTAGTGCATGCAGAGAGATAATATATATTAGATAGCCTTAGTCAGACTGATATAATACTTATAGAGCTGTAGGTCAACCTTGTTGTTGCATCTAATAATTTATAGGGTAATATAATCTGAGCCTTTATATATATATTTATTTATATACTTAATAGCCTTAATAGTTGCACAGACCTCTACATTGATGTGGGCCTTATATATATAGAGAAGATAGAGGTTATAGGGAATCATTCATTAGTTATTAATTATAACCTTCTAATCATTAATCCAATATTTAAAGGCTATTAATGAATTATCTCACTATCTATACAAAGAGTAGCTATCCTCCTCAATAACTATAACATGTCAGAAAACCTTTGAGAATCATTTGGTGCACTTACTATTCTATCAGTAGGAGCTTAAGTTGCTCAAACCACACAGTCCATAGATCATATACTTATAAATTAAATTGTCTAGTCTATTTATATCCTCTGTAGGACTTGATAGCTTAGTAGATATAATCTTATTAATTATATCCAGCTACATGAACTATTCACTATTCTTAAGTCAGACTAATAAGTGCATGTAAGATAGTTCATATTTCTAGTATTTAATTATTTATATCCTAGTCAGTATCTCACTAAATAGCATCTCTTCTCTAAGAGTATATAGAAAATGAATGATCTTCATTACAAAAACATGTACAATTAAATCTGGGTAGTTTATAGTAGTCTGGCCAGGAAGTAGCTTATGAGTAATTTCCTCCCAGTCAGGGTTGGCAGTAAACATAATGAAAAGGCTGGAATAACTATAATTAATAATAATTACTATAGAGTCCTGAAATAGCTTATACATATGATGTTCACTGCCTGTATGCATTGCAGGCAGTATGATATAATAATTAAGATACTTATAGTTAGTATTATCTATCTATATGATATCATGCAGATCATTATACTGATCCATACAGAGCTCAGCCTGATGAGTGCAGACCTAGTTGAGCTATTACTTATTAATATTAATGTAAGTATTAACTAAATATTACTGAAAAAGATGTTCAAACTGAAATAATAGATTATCTATATCTTTTCATTAGAAAAGATTATAAGTATACTAGTCATATAAACTCAGACTATTATCATCATAGCTATTAGTATCATCTACAGTATTATTTAGTTCTTTATTAACTATCTCTTTCTTAATATTAATAATCATCTGGAGCATGTCAACATGCCAGCTAGGCTTACCCCACAGGAAAAGCAAAACATAATGTAAAGAGAGATATAACAGACTGCAAACATTAATTCAGATAAGCCTCAGAGTCACCTCTAGTCACTATAGCATCAAATAAATAGCATGAGAATGTATATAAGTGCTAGTAGAGATGTTCTATATAATAATAATAATTTTAGATGCTATTAGAAGATTCTTATAGTAATAGTCATTACCTGCCTTCAGCTGCACAACAGGGTTTATATCAATACATATAGTGGGATTATCCTATAGGATCTCCCAGGCAGACCAGTACAGGCAAATAAATGGGTTAATCTTTTATATATGAGTAAAATGAATTATTAGCAATCAACTTAGTAGAGATATAAATAGTTAAAAAGATGAAAAATCAACTGCAATTAATATATTATAAATATGATTAAACACTTCAGAACATATAGTAGAGTCCACACTATTTATAATACCCACATTAAATTACAGATCATAAATTTAGTTTTATATAAAATATATATTCTTCTCAGTCTCTAGCTCCAACAGCCCCTGTAGGTAGCAGAGCTCACTTTATATTTAAAAAGAGATAGAGTTACCTATAGGTAAATTATTTAAATGTATGTTCTATTTGCATTTAATAGATATGAATGCTAGAGCTAAATTGTAGTTGTATATATAATTTTGAAAGTATTTAGTATCAGTCAAATCACTATTATATAACTCATATAGCTCTAGGAGGAATTCTCTGACAGAAGGTAATTTAACCTTACTACCTACACAGCAGGCAGAGAATACAGGGTAGGCCTTTAATAAACTACTTATATACTTATTCATTCAATGCTTGGCACTGCAGGTAGAGTAGATAACATCCATGCAACTAAAATCTAATAATTATAGATAATGTAGGTAGGAATGAAAGACTCATAGAGGTAGATAGTAGCTATAAGTAGGTAGCTGTAGTGAGGAAGATGTAGTCAAATAGAGATTAAAAATGAGCTCAGGTATAGGCATATATAATAGAGCTTGAGAAATAGGCATAGAAATAGGTATAAGTTTACCCTTAGAGAGGTTGACCTTCAAAGTAGTAGTCAGATATTTATATTTAGTCTTACAGGTATGCTTATAATTAAGCAGCCTATAATTAGCATAGTTCTTAAATAAATGCAGGCCAGATCAGAACTCATGTGATAGGCAGGCCTGACAGCAGGTATTACAGTGAGAGATATTAGCAGGCTGGGAATTAAGTATAGAGGTAGTCACATCACTTAATGGCAGATAGCTCTGATCTGAGTGTGTAGGGAGATCTCAGCAGCAGTTATGATCACCACAGTAGTAGCAGTTAGAGCATGTAGAGTAGAATATACTACTAGGATGTAGGAATGAGTCTGCAGGATGAGAAGCTAAGCAATTAGAACACTATTGTATATTAAAAGACATTAAAAGACATATAAAAAGTAGTAATGAATGTAAAGGTAAGATGTAGTAAGCTATAGGAAGAAAAAAATATATTGTAGAGGAAGAAAAGGGGGTAGGCATAGAGCTGTAGATCTAAATATTAGTGTGGAAAAACAATGTTATAGAACACAATAAGCTGTATTCAATTTTAATGGGGTGCATGTGAGGTCATGTTACTGTGTTTTCTGCATGATATTTTCCCATGTTTCTATAATTAAGGAGAGAGATCTTCCCCCTGATTGACTGCCATCTAGGCCTCCTATCCGCCTCTTGCTCCCGCTACTCGGACGAAAGGGTTTAAGTTTTGCCTCAAAGGGGACCAACGGCTATTATCATCCATTTTCTAAGAGCCCCTTTATCACGCCATACGCATATCTCCCACCGCGGAAACCCGAAAAGACCGAACCAACAATTACTTGCACATGATATGCTACCGCATTGATGAAGTCCAGACACCGACTATAGTCAGTTACCATGCCATTCTTTCCTCTACAAAACAACCTTTTATTTCCAATATCACATCATCCATACCAAATTCGCCCGCCTGTGCCGACGGGAGATGAACAGCCGGGACCAGGGTCGAGAAAGCTAAAACCTTTTCTTTTTTCTTGAATGGATCGGCTAGCTCATAAAGTATTGGCAACTTAAAAAGTATTGCTGCGGTAATCAGGCATATAACAGGCGGGAGTGGTGAATCTTAAGGGTAAATGGATGGTCCCATTCTTAACAAGGAAAGAGTCAAATGGAAGGTTGTTCATTCCCACCGTTGGCCTTGGATATCCTTCATTCCGCCCAGTACCATCATCACTTGCGAAAGCAAAATTGATAGTTTATCGTATTCTTAATAGGAGTAGTCTGTTATACAAAAAAGTAAAAAACAAAAACAAAAAAGAACATGCAGCTCTTCGTCTACACATACAGCCATCCCACCACATCTAATCAATCCAACAGGCTAATACAACCATGACCCCCCATAATACCTATGATCCAAGTCCTTCCACCACACATCCAAAGTCTCATGTATCTTCAAACACCATTTCTCCTCACCTGTCTATCTCATGGTCAGACTCTCAAACCTCGTTTGCTTTCTTCTAGGGGGGGCGTCGAGTTCATCCGGTCGTCTTCTCGAACGGCGCTCCTCCGCATCTGATCGTCGTGAGTGCGCGTAATCATCGCCAGAAATATACCCCCGAGGTTGTCTATGTCGTGAATAGCTACGATCTCGCGATCGAGACCGACTGCGGCGATGACGGTGTCGGGGTTCGCCTTCCTCAGTATCATAGGCGTGTTCATACCAATAGCCGGAGCGGGCAGGGGGTCCATCGTGGGCAGCTTCTATGGATAATTAGAAATCAGTTGAACCAGAATGAAATAGATGCCGGCTAAACTTACTTAAAGGCCGTTGATCACACTGTTCATCTTGTGGATATGGCGTGCGCTTTGGCGGGCCAGAGTGTGCCGGAGGATTCTGCACTTGACCCGTGTTGGGATTATAGTAGCGAACAGGGAATTTTTCTTGCGCTTGTCTGTTATTCCCGGACGCATATGCGCGAATTGTATTGTCGTAGGATTCCTTAAATTTTTCGAAGCTGGGTGGGCTGTTATCGTTGTTAACGTGGGTCGGCGCTGTGTTCATAGGAGGATATTGCTGGACTTGAGGGTAAGCGCCCATACTGGCGGGTTGGCTACAGTGTAAGGTCAGTAAACATATAACTGGGTATGAAGATATAAGAACACTTACATAGTATCTTCAACGATGAAGCCATGATGGCCACCACTACCGCCTGTGGTTTCCCGAGCCGGGGCCGCACTTAGACCAGGGTTTACTGTACCCAGCGGGGTATAAACATTGGTGTTCCCTCCAACAATAGGCTGACTAGGCTGAGGTGCAGTCTGGGGCATAGGCTGCGGCACCTGTGGAGTGTAATAATTATTTGGGACGGCAGTTACACCATGAGTGGGATTGTAGATTTTCGTTTCCCCTCCAATAAACTGTGGCATAGGTTGGGGTACCTGACCCTGGAAGTGGTTGCCCGCTGGCTGGAACGGAGTGTGCTGTGGTTGGTACGTCCCAGTGCCAATAGGTTGGATACGCGGGCCGGAGCGACTTTTTCTCTCATATTTTTCATCACTCTCACTCTCACTCCCACTCTCACTCGAGGAGCTATATCTTGCTTTCGTACTCTTCCTCGAATCCCGTCGTTTTTTAATCTTCTCCTTTTCCTTTCGCTTATGTTTGGAACTCTTTCTGCATCTGATTGGAGCATCGCTTTCATAGGTGCTATCGTTCCCGCTCTCTGTATCAGACGCACATGTACAGCGACATTTTCTGCAGGAAGAGACGGAGCGGCTTGGACAACGTCGGGGGGGTTGCGAGGTGTGTGGAGGTTGTGGAGCTGGCGGATACGTAGGCTGAACTGGGAACACTGACGGTTCCTTGGGGAAATTTCCCCAAGGTGGATATTGATACACGGGAACAAAGATATAGACACCCCTGTTCTTCTCGAGGTTCTTCAAGTCCGGCTTAGTCAGGTCAATATTCTGCCACATAGGTCCTGGCAACATAGACTGATTGAAATTCATCATGTTGTCTGGCAGAAATGGCTGCTGTGCCTGCAATTGTGGGGGAAATTGTGGTTGCAGTTGTGGTTGGGTTTGTGGCTGCTGGAATTGCAGTGGTATTGGCACGGCCTGGCTTTCTGGAGGACTCGACGGCTCAGATCCGCTATCATCTGGTAGTATGGTATATGGCGGACTCTCATCTCCTCGTGAAGCTGAGCGGACAGGATTAAATAGAGCATCCCCTAACAAAGAACCAGTCGTCTTGATCTTCCTGGCACGATAGCGAACGAACGCTGGCTTCCCAGAGGGGAGTTTCCCGACACAGACACCGCCCCTATCCATCTCTAGCGACGAGCCTGCGGTGCTTGAGGCGCTGCTTTGGACAAAAATACAACGGTTAGTCCCGAATCTGAGAAAAACATGACCAGTTTGCGCGGGGATGAAAGGGAAAGAACGGACCTCCCCGTTGCACTTTCGCCACCGTTTGAATCGCCTTGTCGAGACATATTTGGGACAATTGCAAAGTATCGAGGACAATTATCAGCTCAGGTTTGAAGGGAGAGGTCCGATTAGTACAATAAAACATGCGTGTTTTAGAGTGGATTTTGGTCCGGGGGGCAGATATCAATAAGAATATTCCCAAGGGGTATCTTTCAGACAAAACATCGAACATCCAACTTTTTCCAACTTTCTATAAAAAACAAACCGAACGAGCTCTAACCCCACGTTTCGGGATAATGGTTTCCGCATGCGGGATTGAGGTGAGTGTCGACTATGTTGGTCTCACACCCCCAGGCCTGCCATCGATGTCATGTCCAACTCGATGATACGCAAGGCGACATAGGGATTGAACGAAGTAAAATAAAAAGAAAGAAAAGACCTGAAACAGGCGCCAGAAAGAGACGAGACGCAACATAATAGAGGCCCATGCCCGGGGCATGTCTAGTTATAGAGATGCCTATCAAGCCAGGGTAGAATAGAGCCATCAGAAGCCGAGCTGCCAGGCACAAAGAGACAGCAGAGGCCAAAACTTGTAGCAGATTCGAGCATGAACGGAGTGGGCAGAGAATGCTCAAACGAAAGAGTAACCAGCAACAAAGAAGTCGGTGGAAGATAACTGCGACAGATCGTAAAAGGCGAAAAGCAGATAATGTTGCTTGATAAACAAACAAAATAGAAGTTTCTTCACAGAACTACTAAGAAACTCTTTCGTCTTTGCTCCGTGTTTTGAAACCCTGTTCATTGTCCGCTGGTTGGTCTGCTCGGCCGAGGACGGACATGGCAGATGCTGAGAGGGGTTCTTTGATCCAAGCATCTTTATTGGTTTCAGAGAAAGAGAGGTGTTAGCAACACCACAGAGGGGCAAAGAAAATGCTTCCTGTCTTCATTGAGGTGGGTTGGTTTGATGGGGCAGGGTGGTCTTTGATGCTGAAGATGGTTGTGAGATGGACGGAGAGTTTGTGTCGGCTTTGGCGAAGGAAATCGGCAACCCTCAAAGCAATTGAGTAACATCAACAAAATTAGGCATAAAGGACGCTGTTACGGGTTTAGCCCAAAATAGACCAGAGAGCAACTTACAGCAACAAGATTTAAATAATTACCTATCCTTAATACTTGTGCTCTCTAATACGTACCGAGGCACTTAGGTTTAAAGTAGACTGCGATCAGGTAGTAGTATTATCTGGCAGTTAGACATACATTCTTCTTCACAGTTTGCTAGATACTAACGTGTAAGTCTGCTTTGCCGTTCACCAAAGCCTTCATCATATACCGACCGTAAATCAGTTCATCACCATGCCACATCCTCTACCGGAGCATTCCCGGTATTATTACTCCCCGGCCCAGCATCCCATGAATCTTGCGACTGTTGGGGTGTGGCGCTATTGTTATTATCCCAATTATCGTCATTATTTCTGTTTTGCTGGGTCGCAAACTGTTCTCCATGTGCCCCTCCATGCTGCGGAGGCTGAGGCCCAGTATTCCAGCTCGGATTAGTATTGACATTGGCATTTGCGGTGCCTCCCCATTGCGGAATCCCTTGACCTTGCGGCGGCATCTGTGGGGGAAAGTTGTTTACTGTCGGAGCTCCGGGGTTATTGTTGTTATTGTGTGTATTCAAATTCCCTCCCGGGTTTGCGGCTTGGGCTTCAAGCATGCTCTGAAAATATAACAGCTATTTTAGTATACTCGAATCTCAAAGCAAATGAAACGGATTTTATCATCATACCTTAACGCGCAGTAATTCCTTCACAATCTCTGCCCTCGGAAGCACTTCTAACTTCTTCCGCTCGTCCTCAATATCTATGGTGACGGGGGTGTTGAATTTGTTTTGAATCACGTCTATGAGATATTGTCAGAGTAGGGAACTTTGTTGCTATACCAAAGACATCGGGTACTTACCTGCGACTCGATACTGGAAAGTAAACTTAGCATATGGTTCATCCATACCATCTATGTACCTAGGAGTCCTTATCCGGTGGATATACTTCGCGCGACTGCCGATTTGTACCTGATGAGATAGCGATTCTGCTTGTGCCACGGATTCCGGCACAGTATACAACGCAGGCTCATCTTTGATGGGCGCGGAGGATATTGGGGAGATAAATGTGAGGTCATTCAAGCTACCTGCTAAGTCAAAGTAGATAGGACGTTGTTGCATTGGGGGTGGTTGCGGCACGTTCTGCGATCCCGTAAATGGCGTAGAGTTTGTCGGTTCGTTATTCGGCTGGTCCCAGTTTGAATTGCCTGCTCCATTATTATCATTGCCACTATTATCCCAATCCTGCGGCGCTTGGAAGTTATCATTGCTGTTTGCATTCTGATCATTTTCACCATCCCCTCCATTACCATTATTCTGGGATTGATTATCGTTTTGTTCCCAGCTGTCATCGTTATTATTGTCATGTTCGTTATTATTTCCACTGCCGGCCTGGCTACAACTCTCTGATCCGGAGCTTTCGCTTTGATTATTGTCTGCAGACTGAGACTGAGAATCGGAATCGTGCTGATGATGACGTCGACAACAACCACTACAACCGTTGGACTTGGACTGACTTCGTTTTCTTTCGTTTCTGGATTTGGACCGACTCCTGGATTTACACTTTTGACACTTGGTGGTTCTGCGGGAGGGACTCTTATTTCTCTTCTCATGCCGACCCCGGCGTGCTGGGATCCGTTTGCCGTCGGAGATGATATAATAGCCGTTATCCGCAGGATCCGGGCCCATGGTAGCTTTATTTCCCTCGTTTTGGGAAATGGCATCCTGGATTTGTTGAGGGCCGATATTCAACACAATCGAAGGCACCACGACGCGACTTTCCCCTGGCGGCTCCGCGAAAGAAACGTTGCTGGTGGAGTTGTCTTTGTTCGTGGGTATCCGGCATTTACCCACACTGCAAACTCTCGGGTTTGGATGGTTTCCATGGTTATGGAATGGTGAGTTAGACAAATCCGGATAGTAACCGCTGCTGCAGCGTGTTTCGTGGCCCGTTGGATAAACTTGAGTTGGAGGAATATTTGGGATACGCGGGGCATCAATAGCACTTTCTCGGTATGCATGGTTCGCGTGAGAGCATGGTTCAACCACTGGGTGTGGCTGGGTGTGATAAACATTTGGACATTTTCCGATATTGTTGTCTGGGGTGTACCCATCTACTCTCGGGTCTACTCTCGGGTCGGGATTGACAGAATGATGGTGGCAGACAGGATAGCAATGATGAGGTCTTTGAATTTGGCATCTGTCATTGCATGGTCCATCAAACAAACCCCCAAAAGTTCCTTCAAAGTCATTATTTTCCTGTGGTGTTTCCGCAGCAGGCTCTGGGTGAGGTAGGGACTCGTCACTGGAGATTGATATATTGTCTAGAATACCACTTCAATTAGAGGAATAACTAGCAAGAGCATGTCTGCCAACATACCTTCACAACCTGACCCAGGAGCCATCCCTGATTCTGGGGTGAGCGCGCCATCAGATTCATCCCGAGTATGTCTTGCCTCGCAGCGAAGAACTACCACGTCTATGGTGCCCAGGTGACAAAAATGCTTAGCAATTTCAGGAACGTTCGGTACTGATTGGGCTACCATACGACAAGAGTTAGAATCCGCAGCAAACATGATTAGATACCAGAGAAGATCTTACTAGTTTGAAACGGCTCGAATCTCCAGGGTCTTCCAATCCAGCTGCCGTCGGGGAGACGCTCCTCCTTTTGACGGACTCTGAAGCTAATATCTCTGAATTTCTTCGTCGCGCCCGCTGAGCCGGCAATGGCCCGCAGGTCGTCTCTGTTGCGATTGCACTGATATACGCCATCCATGAAAACAAACATAGCCAGCCCAGAAGCAATGTAGCCATTTGATTTCAGGCTGACTGAGAAGGGGGTGGACGAGTTAGGAATCGCAATATAGCACTCGACGTTGCCATCTCCATATGTTGTTTCATACTCCTTGAAGGGGACGTTGGAGCCGGCCCATTCAACATGGCAAGTCAGTTGTCTTAATGTCGGCATTGTAAAGAAGCCATAAAGGCGATCAGCGGGTTGCGAAATGCGCGGGAGTCTTTGTTCTTGTGTGATAGAGAGAGGATAAATCCAAGGAGTCAGAGGTAGACAGACGAGTGAAGTTGAAAGTTGCCTATTTTGGCATGGCAACCATCCGGGCTCCAACCTCGCAACAACCAAGCTGACTCTTCGATCTCTCGGCAACTCTCAGGTACCTCATACTACATGGCTTATTTTCTTGAGATTGGTAGCCAATTCTCCAAATGCCACACTAGGGGACGGCTACCATCAATATACGATACAGAAGAGCTTGGGTGGGTTATCTCTGGGCAATCCCCCTGACAAGAAATGCTCTACTGACCGTCATCAGCACAGCAGACTCTCCTGAATTACAAACAGAAAATCACATATGAAGACCATATTGTTGGGATAACCTCGTCCAACAGGAGATAGCCACACTCTGCAGACGCAAGAGGAGCCTATCCCAAAGCCAGACGCCTAGAAACGTCATACAGCCACAACATGAAACAAGAGACGGGGTATAATGGGACAACGAGCTCGGTCTATCTCCAATATCTTGCCCCTTGAATATTGGTATGCCTCCATGGCGTTCGAAGATGAAGAAAGGCAACTCTCAAATAAGCCAATCACCCGCCCAACCAAAGCAAGAGATAGACCCGCCATACGCAGAATGTCGGTAAGAAACCCCGACATGCATTGCATGATTCTGACTACCACAAGATGAGGACGTGGAAATCCATCCCTTAGGCTGACCCATAGGGAGACATAAAGGTTCAAATGTGGACTAGGGCCCATCCCTGCATGTTGTGGTGTTCATAATGGCTAGGGGGTCAATTCGACCCTAATGTTTCTCGCTTCCCAAAAGTGAGGCGATGGTTTGAGGAGTGCCTTTGCGACGATATCCGATCGCATCCTGGACTTCCCGCAGGCAGCGGGTCAGAAGGCTTCTCCGTTCGATGGCATTGCAGGCAAAGCACCTTTACTCACATAGGATTCTCGGTGAAGCCCCAGGAGTCGGTTAACAAAGCTCCCTCGAACCCAATGCAATCTGGATTTACGATCCAGCGTTGAAGTTTAAAACGCTCAACATAACATCCGTCCAAATGAATGAATGAATGGAGTAGGCTCCCAATTCGAGGAATCAATGAGAGGAAACAGAATGTGTGTGCAAGTGTGCTAGGTGGCTAGTTAAGTTAGTTAAGCGAAGAACCCTGCTCTCTGGCATTGGCTCCCAGAGCACGAAGAAAAAGCCACAAGATGAATTAATCGTTTTCACAGATACGTTGTCGTCTTGCCATTTTCCAGCTGTCATCGCAGCACCTCCCACGAATTTCAGAAATTCCTCCTCCGCCACTGCAAGGGCCATTTGATTCCTCCAAACCAAATCGGCAGTAGTTACTGTACAGACTTCCAAAACGATCTCTGGTGGACGGATCTGATAACTTCCCTGCAGACTTCAGCCGTGTCATCATAGTGTATCTCAAATGTGCTGGATACCCTGTCGACACACCTGCACAAGGGCCTTATCTCCAATCTTGTCAAGCCTCAGTGATCAAACAGACGTTAAAAGTACCTCCTGCAGGCAGAGCATAACTCGACCCTTCGCAGATCAAGGAAAAAGCTCATTCCCTCCTTTCACACGCTAGCTTCGAGCTGGCCATGATATGATGTTTGTTGCGTATTTCAATCCCGCCTGGAGCTATCGGGGAAGTGATATTGGCTGGTTACAATCGGATCAAGCAGCGATTTCCATGCCGGTATCTCGGGCGCTGACCCCAGCTAGCATCAAGCAACGCGATAGATTCCTGCCGTGAAGACTCCAGATTTACATCCTCATGGCACCACTCGTTTTTCGATCTCTTTGGCGTTACGGTATGCTCCTGCTGCTTACCCCCACACGTCCCACAAAGAGATCAAACCCGGGTGTGGGGATATTCATACCTCAGTCTGAAAAGGATAAAGCCGCGATGCATGCGGTGCATATCCTTACAAAATACTATCAGTGAACTACTTCCTCATTGCGCAAAGCACAAAAAGACTGAGTGACCAGGCCTTCAAACAATGAGCAGTTCTCGAGTAGTCGTCCACTTTCCTCGTGGGATGGAAGAACTTTCCGTTTCCCCTACAGTTCTTTTTTGCCCTTGTTCTATTTCTCTTTCCCTTGCTGCTTTCTTTCTTTTTCGAATCGCTCCACACCCTTGGTTGCCTCCAAAATCCGCCAGCAGGGATGATGAGTTTCCAGAAGGCGGCTAGAAGCACTCAAAAGTCCGCCTTGACCCATCCAGCCACCCCGGCGAGGCATAAAAGCGGGGTTGTCAGCGAAGAAGCAAGAGATCCGACTTCGCCTCGTTATCGTTAGTTGCCCCACAGCCATCTCCCTGAAGAAGATTCGAATTGTTACGGGGTAATCTGGTGTTGGTGGCTGAGAATTTCTACTTTGGTTCACCGGTTGGGGGTTTCGATGACTCTCTCGAATACCATCGTAGCTGAAACCCGCATGAAGGTGGTGGTATGTGGTGCTTGAGAGTTGGCTCCTGCGGCTTTTCCCTGCGTTTAATTTATCGGATCTGCGATGTCGTGGAAATATCGCGATTAAATTATGATATGTCATATTTATGTTGGCCTCAGTGCTTCCAGAACCACCTTCAAGCACCAATGATTCCCACCGCTACTGGCCCCAGATCTGGCCCTGCCTGAGCTTCCCCGCATCCAACATCCATTCAGGACTGGAGAGGGATGTGCAGAATTGTCAGCGACAGCCTCTGTCAACCCACCTAAAGCCAGCAGCAACGCCAGCCTCTGTAAGTTGTCAGTTAAATTTTCAGGGATTCTTAGATGGATTGGGCAAGCCCGAGTCAAACTCTTTTCTGTGATAGGATGAAGCAAATGTTCCCATCCCCGGACCGAAAAGGAATCGGGAGGCGTCTTGGCTCTTTTACCCTGGTCGATACAGGTTATGTGCCCGGTCAAGAACGAAGATCTCAGCGCGCCTGCTTGAGGATGGGGTGCGCTGCTTGTGTGCTAATTGAGCCTCAACAGGAAACAATGCTGGCGAAGGGTGAACCAGTACGGCTTACGTCGTTTATTAGTTCTACCAAAAACATCCTTTGACAAGCATACAGTTCATTGCAGCACCGCCCACACCCACCCCGGCTTCACTGCCATCTATCGTTTTTTCTGCCCTGCCTCTGAGACACGGTCCAGGGATATAACAACGTGACCTTCATCTGAGCAATACTGACCTATGGATCAATGTAGGGCGAGTTGGTATTTTCTACTCCGGAAGATTTCTAACCAGGATGTTGTCCGTATAGTATTCCCCGATATTTGACCCATACATAATTTTTCTGCCCAACCGGTGTAAACATTACTCTGGGCCCAGGATCCCCGAGATCACTAACACGTCTAGTGGCCAATGACTTTAGCTTTCATTCTCGCTGTGGCCGGCAGTTTCCGGGGGTGGGCAGTGTACAAATGAGCCTCCATCCCATCCTCGAGGCCTAACTCCGTTGTAATTCTTCCTCTTTATCGAAACAACTTAAGAAGGCGAAGAATTCACACTCCTTTTTACTCTTACTTTTTCCTTTGAAAGTATATATTGGGATTCAACATCCTGTTCTCGATACCAATTTTACTCCTACAAGCAGGCTTTTTGACTTGAGACGCCCTTTACTACAACCAACCGATCGGTCTCACTTAGCTCTTCGTTCCTTTTGTCCCTCTTGACGCGAAGTCGATTCCCGCAGCCTCAAATATCAAACACCGCTTGATCATCGCCGCATCTATCTACTCCAGAAAGACCTGACCACGCAGTTCCCCTCCTGTTTTTTTTTCGCTGTCACTTCTCCGCCGTCCAAAACCATGGCCACCGCACGCCAAGGGATTTCCAGTTCACACTCCTCAGCTCGTCCATCTCAGCTCAATCCCACAGCCACGGCCTCGAGATGTCGATGCAGTTGCCGTTGCAACACTGAAAACGGAGGTCGCATCGATTCTGAAAGAATGGCGGTTGATAGAAGCCCTGATATCCCAGCCTTGACCGATGGATCATCCATCCTCGGCGATAGTATTATTAGTATCGACAACCAGGAGCCCCTCGTGGTCTATTCCGTCCCCTTCGACGGGGAAGACGAGGTAGATGATGGTTTCGTCCTCCTCCCGCGAGATCAAGAGAACGAGCAGCTCAGCAGCTCGGGTTACCTCATGGGCGACCAGCAGAGTAGCCCCTGGCACCCCCCTCTCGAGGAAATCTACGACGAGGGAGACGACGGATACAGCGGCGGACAACGCAGTATGTCGTCTAGCATGCTCGACTCGATCATTGTTGAATGTTCTGAGCCCTCTGCGGAGCAATTAGCTGGGTCGATGACTTCATCCCGTATTAGTCGCTGGAGCGGATCTGCAAGCCTATATCTCAGACATGTCGGGTCCTGTTTCGATGAGATGGCGGAGCTAAATCCTGACTCGTACCCGCAGACCATCGACCTGATGTGAGCATGGGAAAGGGGTAGTTATGCGATGCACAAATCACTGCATGCTGGTTATTGGTTATTGGTTAGACGTGCATTGGGTGCTTATGCCCCAGCCACTGCGTCACCTCACTACTTGTGGGCACCACTCGTCTTTTCAAGTCTCTACTGTCCTTATTCTATGGCTCTAATGGGTATCTTCCGCTGTCATTTGCTTATACTTTTTTTTTCTTGCTAACCCTCTCTATCCTTTGTGTGTGTTTTTTTTTTGGTCTTAAGTACAAGGTTTGGTTAAGGTTGTTCCTGGCCTTTTTTTTGGTGTTGATATGGGATTGGGTTTATGGCGTGCATGGTTTGGGAAACATGTCTTTTCTGTGTATAATGTGATTTCCCACCCAATGAACACTCCCACCCAACAAACACCTGATTCTGCCGCAAATGGCCATGTATTTTTAACAATTTCTCAACAACATGATTAAATATTCATATTAAAAATTAAACATTAAAAATACATGCAGGATATTACATAGAAAACTGTATGGTTAATTCAAAAAATGATTGTTGGGCCTGAGGCACCATCCAAAACAAGAAATAGGTGGATTGGGAACAGGTGAGCATTCTGAGACTGGTACACAAGGAAAAGGTAAAGGAATGGAGGAATCCTGTTAGGGAGGGTTCATATTGATCTTATTACTATTTTGGGAAGGTTGTATAGAGCCTGGAGAGTTGATTGAGACTGTATTTGCCAGTTCTGCAGGCTGTTTTGACCATAAGCTGCCTGTCTGTTAATTTAAACATGCCTGTAGGTATTTTACAGCACACAAGATCTATCTTCAGCAGCATGCCTGCATGTGCTGTGGATGTCATTTTTTCATTCTATAAAGGGATCTCTCTCAGCCAATCAAAGTCATGTGATCTACTGGATTCCTATGAGTGTATGCCTGTATAAGATATGAATTGAATGAAAAATAACCTCAAAGATTAAAAAAAAAGGCCCCTAACCTGCCACATGAGAAGAAGTTGTAGGGTGTAGGTCACAGCCTACAAAATGCCAGGTTAGAGGCTAAAAATGAAACTACAACTAAGAACTATCTATCTACTTCATCTTTCACTTTAAAGACTCTATAGAAGACTTGTCAGTGTCACTGTCAGAAGAAGAAGATCTATCCTCAGTGTCAGATCCTCCTAGATTACTATTAGAGGAGGTATGAATAGAGGTCTTACTCTCTGAGCTTGAACCTCTGTCAGATAAAGTGTCAGATAGGACTGAACTTAGAGAGTGATGCCTCTTTCTTCTCTTCAGAGACCTGAGTTTACCCTGACCTGGCATGTATAGGAGAAGCTTACTTATTGAAGCATCCCTATCATCTTTCCCTTTTTCTTTATTATTATCCCTCTCCCCCTTCATATCTCCCCTATCATCAATGTTGATCTCCAGCACAAGAACAGACTTTAAAGAGATTAGTGAGTTATCAGTAAAGAAGGTGCTAATTTACATTAGAGTTCTAAAGGTTGCAGCAGCAGCAACCTTATGCCACTTAGTGGCTCTGAGTATAATGTCAGCAACAAATAAACAGTAAAGAATTCAAGCAAGAACACATACCACACAGAAGTGCCTGAGGCAGGAGTGCCAGGACTAGAGGTATTTGAAGAATCACTATTCCCACTGGGGAGAGAATCTAAGAAGTCAAACTGCTGTATCATAATAATAAGGGACTTTTTCTTATTATTGATGAAAAACCTAATAGCCTCACTGACAATGTTCACTAAATTCCCAACCTGTAGAAGTAGAATATAACTTCAATGTGGAAAGCCAGGGAAGATATAATAGAAGGAGAAAAACCTATAGGTAGGATGCCTATTAGGCCCCTTATTGAGATATACCTTGATAGTGACCTTAAAAACCCTGTTGGAATAATTAGTGAGTATATTACAGTGAGCAGTGCAGGCACCCACATAAGATAAAAATAGGTTGTTAGAGCTAATACTGGTAGTGATATACTCAGTTGACCTAATAGCATTAAGGAGTAATTAAGGGTGAAAAAACTAGATGTTAACAATCAAATAGGGTACCTTAGAGCCTGACTCATCCTAATTGAGGATTAAAGTACTGTTACACTAAATGAACATATCATCCATGAAGGATAAAAAGTTTGAATTGTATGTCTAAAGTAAAATAGGTAGCTCCCCATTAACCTCAAGACCTGAGATCTCATGATAGATAGTAGAGGTAGTAAAGCTATTAATCTCAATATTTTTATCTGCTGAACTACTGCTGCCAAGGTTGATAATGATGAAGCCACTGGAGATAGTAATAAAAATTTGAGGTAGACCTACTAGAGGTTTAGTTGAAGATATGATAAAGGTGAGGGCAAAAAGGCTGTAAGAAAGAATGAAGATAAGGTAGTAAGAAGAAATGAATTCTGCAGGGCTAAAACAAAAAAGGCTAGATATAGATATTAATGTCAAAAGTGAAGAACCTCAGGGTAGATAATATTATCTATAAGCTGATAGTGATTGACACTACTTATAAAGATTAAAATTTGATGATAATTAACCACACATGATAATACAATATAGAGCTGCCTGTGTGAGAAAACTGAGTCCTGAAGATTAATACTAATATGACTGAGTAATTAGTCCTGTGATTTGTTGATTGTAATTGTGAAGGCTGGGCATATAGAAAACTGTAGTTGAATAATTGAGACAGTAAAATCCTCTGAGTTACTTATTAATTTGATTTGATATAAAAGCTGTACCTCTCCATTAAAGGGGCTACTATCCAATTGGATCTTTAAATACTGAGGGGAATAAGTGAGAAGGATTATGTGGGATCTATTGCAAATATCATGCTGTGAGTCTAGATTTCACATACACATTAATGGCATGCCTTATTTAATTTGTAGAATAGCAGGTTGAAGAGATGTAGTATTTTAAGAATGTATAAACTTCTAGGTCACCTCATGATTCTGATCATCATTCTACTTGCTAGTGTCAATTAAGAGGTATTCAATCTGGTCACCTAGAAGCTAATTCAGAAGATTATCATTAATGTGGCTAACTATATTATTTGTAGTGATGAGGATCACATGGCCCTAGAAGTAACCTCTTTCATGAAATCTAGTCTCTAGTGCTGAATATACCTAAGTAATAAATTTATTGAAGTCAGAAGTCCAGTGTAACTTGGGTGAGATTAACTGGCAGCCCTAGAGAGCCACATCATGTGACATATAGAACAGCTAATCAGCAAAAGACCTGCCTTCAGGGGTAGCAGTTAACAGGCATATATTCTGGTAGAGATACAGCTTGCAGAGAAAGAACTAAACCCTAACATATTACATGCACATATTAACAGTATCATCCTGGATGCTGCATATAATAATGGGTAAGGTCTGCTGAAAATCATCATTAAATATAGTTGGAATTCTCTTAAAGTCATTACTACCCCCAGATAGATCAGCCCAGAGGTCTTATAATGTTCAGTTGACAGTATTAAAGATATAGTAGTGCATTATTAGGGTCTCATCCTAAATGATAAGTGAAGTCCATCAGATAAGTTCAGCTAACTAAGTCCTACATGATATATTATATATCAAGGTCAGCTGAATATTAATAGGGATGCAGAAATGCTTATAGGTAGTCTGATCATCTAGAAGAAGCTAAGTGGTGATATCTGTACTAATAACATAGAGAACTATCTTGCCCAGAAATCTTAGGTAGTCACACAGTGTATTATACATAAAGGTTTTGCCTGTGCCATCAGGGCCATTAAGGAAGAATCTTGCATCATAGAGGATAGACTTCATAGCAGTAAGAATGATATTATAGGCAGCCTGCTGATCCTCATTCAGCTGGGCTTCTTATTTAGTAGCCCTATCAGCAAGAGATTGGCAATTATAATTAAGCTCCTGAGAGATGAGTGGGTTGCCCTCAAGGGTAGGTTCCCAGTCATAATGGGGTTCAGGAAGGCTCTGGGACTTGATTTGATTGGGCTCCAGACCCTTCCAGGTAAGGCCATTCCAGATAAGGTGAAGGCTATAGTTAAGCATAGACTCTTGAAGGGTCCAGCCAACAGGTAGAGGTAAATTATAACTATAACATTTAAAATGAAACTTCAGGTTATTAGTAAAGGCCATTGAAAAAAGCTTCTAGATATCACTAACATCAAGTAGGTTAGTATAGATAATGGCTGATATCAACATCTACTAAAGTACTTCTTCTGTCTCCATCTCAATAGCCTCCTTAAATGTATATTCCTACTTGTTATCTCATTGAATAATACCTCTCACATAGCATGCCTTTTAGAAAGTAGGATGCTTAATCCTAGTAACAGTTAATAACTCATCAAAAGACTTTAGACATCATAAGATAGTAAGTAAACAACACAAATAATACACATCATTATGAAAGAAGGTAAGAGGATACATTCAGCTTATAACAGCACTAATTGAGTGCTTCTTCTGGGGCTTCCAACATAGATTTTGAGGGTCCCAGGTGAAATAATAGGGCATGTTATGGTATAGATAAGTTGTCAGAGGTTTCTGACAGTTATATTCAAAAAAGCCAAGCAGGTAAGAGGTCTGCCTATCAAGCTGTTTCAGTGTAACCTCCTGTGCCTCATCAGGGTTATAGACAATGCAGTGCTTACCTAGAAGATGAATGATGAGCCTCATATTCTCAGGATAGTAATCCTTCACACTAAAATCTAAAGTCTGCTAGGCAGCTTCAGTGCATTCAACATAGTATCCCAGATAGTACTTGTGAATCTCATTGTTGCCCATGTTAAAGCTAATCATAGCATGATTGGAGCCCTTAATGATATATTTATATAGATATTTTACTGCTACTATATCAACACAGGCTTTAATATTAATATAAGCCTTATACCTCCAGGTGAGATAAGGGTTATAGGGGATAACCTATTCACTACTGATATCAACAGAACTGGCCTTCTCAGTGTTGTAGATGAACTAATAATCACCCTCATAGCAGTAATATTATAAATAGCAGGACTAATGGATAGTCATCTTCTCATAGTAAGGTTTTGAGAACTGCTTAATATAATGAATAGTGCCATTGATGTCAGTCTCACAGTAGGGAGCCTTGAGGTTAAAATGGGGTTTACAGGGCCTATGAAGAAGCTACTTTATAATAATATTATAGAGCTCTTGCCCCCCTGGACCTTAGGGGTTAGGCATCTCTGTAGAAATGATATTATTTATCCTCTCAATGAACTAAAGGTTATCATTCAGTCAGTATAGAGTATGTGAATGAGGTAGTTCCCTCTTCTGATATTCAATAGTCTAAATGTGAGTAATATATGTACCTAAAGTATCATTCTTGATCTCATAAAGTAGGATCTGATTCTTCATATTAAAGACCCTGATAACTAAATCAGGCCTATCATTTCAGTACTGTATAGGCTTCTCATCCTCACTATGGATAAGCTCATCCTGAATCTCCTTCCACTCAGGGTTTATAGTGAAGGTAACAAACAGAGCAGGCTTCTAAAAGTATTGAATTAAGGCCATAAACTCCTAGTAGGCATTCTGATGGTGATGACCAGAGCCAATAAAGTAGGCAGGTAAGATATAGCATCTAGTATCATTAGAGTCTGAGTTGTTCTGAATCTGAAGGTGAGAAAGACTATATATATTAGCATGCAGCTTTAATTGATTATTTATGAAGTATTTAAGCCTGAAATTATTAATAGCTAACTATATATCTAATAACTACTGCTGGAAGAGAAATTGACTGTAATGAGAAAGGTTAAATGAATAGGCATGAGTATAGAGCTGATAGTAATAGAATTAGGTGATACTCAGATTTATATACTTATGAGGTGTGCCTGGGCAACAGAGAGACAGTCAGTAAACAGTGAAAATATGTGACTACCAAGAAAAAATAGAAAAGATACACCTTTAGTAGTCAAATCATGCAGAGTTATATGGTGTGAGTAATCAAACCCATCAGCTAGATAGAACAGAGTATATGCCAAAGAAAAGAACAGAGTGTGCTGATAATGGATAAATATATAAGAGTAAGATTTAATCTCTAAAGGGAAAGCTATAAAATTCAGAGCTGAATCATCAACACAGAGCTCCCTATCAGTAGAATGATGATGTGAAAGCTTCTTAGAGATAGAAGCCTGATGAAGATAGAGGCAAACATCCCTATAACTAGTATTAAAAAACTCATATGATATATCAGGCAGGAATATAGTAAGCTCATTAGTAGTGGTTGGGAGATCATAGCAACAGCCTGCAGCTTTATTAAATATAAGCTCAAGGGAAGGATTCAAATACAGGTAAGAAAGCCCCTTCTTCCCAGTACTGAGAACATCCTTTACCTGATGGAGGACACCAATGAAAGAGTTATTCAAATAAATATAGATATCAATCAAGGCAACAACTTGATGCCACTAAGGCTTATAGTTTCAACCACAGACATGATTCCTAGCAGCCTCCTGAGGGTCAAGAAAATATAACTGGGTAAAGGCAGCTGGAGAATCCCCAGACTTTAAAGGCCTCATCATATGGTAAATACCACCCTGGACCTACATGATATATAGGTGCTCACTCTGAGAAAGATGAGAAAGAGACTTCCAGTCAACTAAAGTAAAAAATAAAGAAGAATTGATAGACTGGATATTTTATAGGAAGAAAGAGAATAATGAATGAATGCCAGAAAATAACTCATAAATAATAAAACCCTTAATAGGCTTTAGTATAGAGGAGGAAGGGAAAGAAATGCCTCTATTCTTACAACAGTTAGTGAAATCTGAACTGGGGCTTGTCTTAGGCAACTCAGAGGCCTAGAATAAAGTGCCACACTCAGGATAGACCTTATCTATATGGTCAAGTTTCAGAGGCTCCTAATAGCTGGCATTGAATAGAGAGGTAGGAACCTGAGGAATGCCAGAAGAGAAATAGTTAGAATACTAAAGGATCTCAGCAGTAACACCCAGAGGTCCATTGAAATACTGAAGGCAGATATCACATGTAAGGTATAGAAACTTAGCAGCTAGCCCCTCATTCTTATGGCAGTTCAGATAATGACTGAATCAGCTGTCAGGAAGGGGGCTAAAACTATAACTCCTACAGTGATGAATAATAGAAACATCATGACAGCTCTAATAGTATCTTTCATGATGATTTAATAAAGAGACCTCACACATGACACACTTAATAACAACTCTGACTCTAAACCTCATCTGACAGGCAGCACAGTGATTACTCTGGTAGTCAGGTAGTAATTTAAGGTCATAATCAGTACAGGGAGGAAGCAGCTGAGCAACAAACACAGTAAGAACTGCAGTAGGAGTATCAGGTGTAACTGTAGCTCTATAGGTAGCTTGACAACCATCACAACACTTATACTGGGAATTAGGAAGGTGGCAAAGACAATTCAAGTAGGAATAGAGATCCCCAGGGGCAGATTCAATAGAGATAGACACTGGAGGAGTAGCTATCTTGGCTAAACCTAGACACACTAAACATTAGACATACCAAGAATTAACTGTATATCACTGGCAGCAGGTGTTGCAAGTACAACACAGAACAGAAGCCTAATCAGATGAAGGCATAAAGCTTGAAGGAGTCTCAGGAGAAGGAATTAGAGGAGAAGACCCTAACTTTATAGTAGAGAAAGTAGAGGAAGATAGGCCTCAGAATGGTAAGATAACAGAAGGTATGACAGTAAAAAGAGAATAATAATATTCAAATAAAGATAAATAGAATAGATAAAGATATGAAAAGTAAAAATCATAGAGAAGAGTAGATAAAGAAATAGACTAATAAAGAGCAATAGATAATAGAATATATATATACATGATAATTAAAGATATCAGAGCCAAGCCAATATAATCCTATGATCTCATGAATGATATCAATGATCTAACACTAATATTAAGAAAGTAGAGAAATAGTGCACTAAAATTAAAAAGAGAGAAGAAATCAGTGGTGAATGAGCAAGAAGTAGAAATCATGGAGAGGATATATAGCATATAGATACATGAAGAATGTTAGAATTAATAAAGATAATAGAAGAGACAGTTAAAATGTTGATTTATCTTAAATATCTGATGATTACAGACCTTATACTTAGCCCTCAACTGAGTAAACTCAGCACTCAACTAAGTGGGTACAGCAGGTGAGAAAGAGACAGGCTGTACTGGCAGCACTGGCACAGCTAACAGGGTATTAGCAGAGATAGGCTATACTGACAGCACTGAGGCAGCAGCAGACAGCACTGGCAATATGTGTCTAGTAGGTAAAATAGGAACAGGTAGTACTAGCACAGCTAACTAAGCTATCTCATTTACCCTTCTAGACCTCAGGGCCTCAATAAAATCAACAGGAAGCCTAGAACCCAGAACATCATTAAAGATGTTATAATAAGAGACACTGGAAGAATTCCAAACAACCACTGAAGATAGCAAGAAAACTGAAGGATTAAAGGCCAGATAGGGCTCAGAAGGCAGCAGAGGGTAATCAGTAGGAGAGGTGATAAACATACTAATATGATAGATTATAAGATATATACACAGTAAAAACATAGTGTTGAGGATGAGGATAGAATGAAAAGAGGAGATTGAGATGAAGGATAAATAGGGCAGACTAAAAGAGAATATGTAATTAAAAGATGGTGAGGAAAAGAACACTAAAATATAAGTATTTTTCTGATGTTCCTCACTGAGATAGCATTCTGCCAGTCTAACCAACTTCATATATATATGATTCTTCCTTCTCTTTTTGCTGCTGAAGGCACTTAGCAGCCCATATCTCAGCATCAATCTAGTACTAAGTAGCTCTCACAGCTTTTTTGTCTTTACAGCACTGAGTGGCCTCTTTATGAGCTTACTCATATTAAGCTCTCTGTTTAGCAGCAGTAATATCCTTCTACTCCTTCAAAATCACATATTATAGGTAAATATCATTCTTACAGGTCTATGAATCCATTTTTTCAGCTTCTGCAGCTGCAATGTGCTTGCAAGCAGTCTGAACCTTAAATAGTGAGAAGAACTGTGCTATGAAAGGATTTAATGAATCATATAGGCTTATAGCCTTGCTATACTTTTGTTGTTTTCATTCATCATTTAATGCCCACTAGAGATTTTAATTTTCTATAGTGAGAATCTCTCTGTTAAGTGCTATCCTCTCCCCACTGTGAACAAGTCATTAAAGATTATATGAAAGCTGGCAATTAGAGTAGTTAATCTACTTCATGAGGCCTCTCCACCTTCATATAGTTGTAGGAGTTGGATTGACAAGCTCTGCAGGCATTTTTAGGCATTCAATTTAGCTAAGAATATGGTGTGGATTAACTAGATGAATGTCAGCAGCCTCAAATGCTACAGCTATATTTACAGGCATAATAGCCTTCTCCCATGCAACCTTGAATAAACACCAAAAATGCCACTTAGTTGTACAAATGAGGCTCAATGTAGTGCACATATTCTCATTCAACTATTATAAATATGCTTTTGCCAACAGACTAAATATCCCAAGATCTAATAGTTATAATCAGTGTGTAAAGTGGGGAGAAAGAACTGCAAGCAGAATTCAATTCTATTCAGCATAATTGATGAATGACATATTAATATGAGAAGAATAGCTATTTAATATAAGAAGCTGCCATGCATGCCCTGCTTTCTCTTTTATATGATAGTTAAAGATAGATTTTAACCATATTAATTCATATTCATCATTGCTTCATCTGTTCTCTGAAGCAGCAAAGTAGGTCTGATCTATTTTACTATTAAAATCCTCCAGCCAAGTATCTTGCATGTCCCTTAATTCCTCCTTATATATTAGGGTAGGTGGGATGAACATTTCATTAGCATAAATTGCAGTTAGTAGAGAGATGAATTCACAGCTTCCATCCTAGCTCACACTGATTAATCACCCAGATTTGAGAGATTTAATGGATATAATTCATTTAATCATCTGCATGAGACTAAGAATGAATCCTTTTTCATCAAAATTATATGTATTTTATAGCTTAATTTAATATTTTATGATTGCCTGCTGCAGCTAAGCAAGACTGCCACAAAGAGTCAGTATAGCCATTCAAAATTCAATTTGATTCAAAAAAATGAAGAATATAGGGAAGAACAGGTGGTTATAAGTAAAAAATCAATACAAGTATGAAGAAATGACTGAAATATACAGAGTTATCTGCAATTTTCCATTTTTGATCAATATTTCATAGATATAGAGATTTAATTTGATTCTTATAATAGTTATAGAATCTTAAGATCCAGTTCTTCCTCAGAGGCCTCCAAGTGATTTTAACAGCTAGATTCTCAAGTATACAGAGTGTAACAGGTAAATCACAGTCTGCAAGTCAATTGATATAGAAGATGAGGCCATTTTCTTCAGAATCAGTGAGGTTTCACCAGCATGAAGAGGCAGCCTCTGCTCATAACATCTGCTTGCCTCTATACCACCATGAGAGCATTATTTGATTGATTCCATGCCTGGCAGCTGTTTGTCTGAAATTTAGGAGCTTTTGTAAATCTAAATCAGCAATTGCAGCTTGAATCATGTGTTCAGAACTTATAATATCAAATTTTGAAGGTGGTGCATTGAATGAACAGAGAGGTGTTCGTTGGGTGGGGATGTTTGTTGGGTGGGGAGTCATGTTATAGATCAGACTCACTTAGTTGGTCTCCAGTTTTCTATCTTGATTTTAGCTGTGATTTACGTTTATTTTGTGTCTTTTTTGCGCTTTCCTTTTTCCCCTTGTTTCCTTTTCTTTCTTTTTTTTTTGGATAGGAGAACAATTAACCATGTACGGAGCAAGTTGGTGCCATTTGTTGGATATCTTATTTTCAAATTCAGGTTTCATACCTTTTACAAGGATTCGATTATGTTACTTTTGGTTTATTTATTTTATTTCATGGTTTGTCTTCTGTGTTTCTGTCCTGTAAGTATTTTTGAATCTACGATTGTTTCTAACGGCAATGAAATTTTGGTCAAGTTTCGACTTGTTGGATATTTCAAGGATTATCCCATGATTTTCGTTAACTGTCCTCTCACCCAATTGGTAGCGGTTCATATAATTTACCTCCACTGTTATTGTTGTCTTTACATGCCACGCCATGCATATCCTTCTATCCAACTTATCGGTGTGGGTATGCCGGCTGTTTCCCCCGGAATCGATATGGCCCACCCACGGTTCGGGATACCGCTAACTTCGGGACCCTTTGAAGCCAGCGATAGACAAGCTTTGGGGGCATAAGTTATGGTCAGATGCCGCAGCGGAGAATTTTTTTTTAAGGTTAGGGAATTTCTTTATCTCGGACGAATAACTTTTTACTTGTTGTTCCTTGTGGTGTGGCGAGCGTACTGTCACTGACGATGCGAGTAGCGTGGGGTGGATTAATTGTATGTACCTGTACCTGTACATACATCAGCTTGCCACGCATTGATAGACGGCGGGGAGAAGCAAGATAGATCCAGCCAGTCAGGTTATAGTTTGGGGAATCTTGTATGCTGATACTATACTCTCCAGGACACGGTGCTGCCAGATATCAAATAACCAGCTCACACTTTTGACGGGATAGATCACAGCCCATGTCTCTCGAAGCTTGTTTCTACTGCCAAACAGCCCCAACACGGCGTGGTCTAGAGTGCCATAGCCGGTTAATAGTCCAGCTATCCACAGACTAGCAGGCTTGCTAGCTGGGAGCTTGTTCGTCAGGACTCAGGAGTCAGGACCCAGGAGCCGCCACAACATTCCTATTTCCTGGCGATATTTGTTGAGAGCGGAATGCACATAAATCAGCATTGCCATGAGCAGAGCCATACTCGATATATGGTCAAACTTTTCTCCAAGTACCGGTACAAGCAAACAGCTGGCAGCTGCTGCTTGGCCGACGTACCAGTGACTAGTTAGGGCTCCACTCTGAATCATCAACTAGTCAGCCTCCCACCGCCAACTCAAACCTCACCGAGACTCCAACCTCCAACAACGCCAACCTCAACGTCTGTACACCCCGTCTCTCTCACTTTCTGCTCGCCGTTCGTTCGAGCTGCTTCTGTTCTCTGCTCACGGCGTGGTCCCTCCCCTCCCATTTCCCCGTCTGTGCCGTACTCTGCGTGCGTCATCTCCCCGCACTCCGCCCCAACATTTTATTTCACCGCCGCAGACGCTCGCGCCCAATCCCTCCCAGCGCCACCCACGCCCGCTGGACAGCTCTGACTTGCCTTCGGGGGCCTTTGGACGAGTGACTGGTGTCGCCTTCGGGGCCCTCCTTGCTCTCCCGTCCCGGCATTGCTGTCCCAGAGCATGTCCAATCCCTCCCATCCTATCCTGATACCGTAAATGACGACAGAATCACACCCCGGACGCAGACTATTCAAGAGCCTGTCGACCGGGCTGCTGCTTAACTACATTCCACCATGACGGATACTCCTCCCCCCTCGACCTCTTCTCCGGCTCCTCCTCCGGCTGCCCGGCGCAGATTCCTGCCCCAGCCCATTGAGATCTCGTCTCGATCCTCCAATCCTTTCGCGTCCAGCTACAATCTCTCACAGATCTCCTCGTCGAATAGCTCCCGTTTACATACGGCCAAGGACCAGAAGACTATTGTTCCCGACAATGGGGCTGGCCGTTCTTCCCCGACCCACCCCGTCTCCAACCCTGTCCCCGGACATCCTGCACCCCGACATCTCCCGCAAGCGCAGGGACCCGCTGCCAAATCAGGTCTACCGCAGCCCGTGGAGCATTCAACGAGGAGTTCAAGGGACAGCAAAAACCAAGACAATGCGAAGGATGCCGGTGGTGGTTCTCCCAAGAGGAAGTTTGTTCCTGAACCAATTGAGACGGTGACGAGGTCGAATCGGCAGTCAGGCCCCAAGAGTTCGAGGATAGCTCCACAATTGATCGAGACCACCACTCAGCGAAAAGGAAAAGGAAAAGGGAACTCCTCGACCGGATCTGGTTCTGGGAATGACGAAAAGTCATTATCGTCTGATGATCACATGGGTCATCAATATTCCCTCCCTTTAAGATCGGGAGGCTCGTCAGGTTCAGGCACCCCCAGGAAGTTTTCCCCGCAGCTAATTGAAACTGCCACTCGTTCAGTGCGCCAGCACTGTCTTGTCAGGGGCACGGCTGAGTATCCAGACCACCCGCGGACATCCCCCTCCTCAGCGTCCCAGCAGAAACACACGGATCCAGAAGGTACGGAATCCCGATTCTCCTATGCGAACATCCTTCGCCGGCAAGAGGCTAAGCGGCATTCTTTTCGAGTTCCAGATCTTCCCGTAATACGCTCAAATAGTAGTGAGGATTCTGAGAAATCTCCCGCCCAATCGTTGTCTACTTCCCCTTCCACTGTTTCAAATAGGAGCAATAAACCTCCCCAGGACAAGGGCATTCTACGCGAAAGTTGTGATGACAGGTTTTCCGGCTATTTACTGTCTCTGGCTGCACGTTCGGCGAAAAAGATGCTGAGGGACCAGGCTCTCGCTGCTTACCCCAACGAACAGGTTTATCATCCTGTCTCGCATTTTGCTATTGACCGTGAGGATGACGATACTACGGATGAAGATGATGATACTATGGATATCGCGTTGGGGGATATGAAGATTGACCTGGCCAAATTCCGTCGTGAATCGACTGTTGATCTGGCCTATGAGCTAGAGGAGATGAGGCGGCATAAGGAGGAATCCGAAATGCGCGCCCGCCAACACATGTTCGATTCCGGCCAATCACGGTTCTCTGCCGCAGCGATTGCTGCTAGACAGGCCGAAAACGAAGCTATAAAAAACATGGGCATAAACCAGATGAGAAACGCTGCCAGTCCCCCAATGCTTGGCGGCGACATCGTCTTCCCCAAAAGCCTCTCCCCGCAATCTACCCGCTGCGACGTGGACCAGGCGCCCGTTCCGCATCACGACGTCAACTGTGCTAATCCAGAAATCTGCGAGGGTCTCTGGAGCCCTACCCCGGCCATCAATGGCGCCGAAGAAGGTGGCCTGTGGATGGGCATGTGCCGTCGCACCCATGAGCCGGAACAGACCAACTCCCCGCTCCCGCGGCCTGGAATCATCACGCCGGCCATCACCAATGAAGAAGGCCCATTCCAATCCCTCAATGCCGCCACAACCACATTCATCCCACCACCCTCCCCCAACCAGTTGCCCACCACCCCGCCCCTCTCCTCCACCTCCCCCCCAGACCCAGGCATCGAAAACATGGACCGCCTCCTCTCCCTCGAAGAAGACATCGCCGCAGAATTCGACGACGCCTTCGTCACCCAAATCTACAACTACCTCTCCCTAGGCTACCCCTGTCTCGCGCGCGACTTTGACGAGGAACTGTCCAAGATCTCCCGCATCCCCGTCGAGGAGCTGCGCAAGGATGACAAGCGCGTTGACGCGAAGGGGTACGTGGGCGCCCCTGAAGGGAACGGAGTAGGCGAGGATGGCGTGCTTGGTGGCAAATGCATGCGGTGGACGGCGCTGCGGTTGTATATTTGGGAGTGGGCGAGGCAGCGGAGTCGGATGAAGGTGACGGGGATGGTGGATGGGGAGAAAGGGGTGGATGCATGGGGGGCTAGGGCTAGGAGGGGCAGTTGGGCGATTTGATAGAGGTTTCGTTTCAGTTTGCGGTTTCCTTTTTCCATTTTCTTTCCCATTTGTTTTTCTTTCCCTTTTTTTGTTCGGGTGTGGGATTTTGGTTTTGGATCTTGGGTTCTAGTTTTGGGTTTGCTAACTAGATATACGCGGCCTGGGCGGGTGAGGGAGTTGGGAGTTGGAGTTGGAGCTGGGGGGGGGTGATTCATCAAACTTATATATATGTGTGTGTTTTTTGTTTCTTTTCGTTTTATCTTTTAGCGTGTTATTCATTTAATAAAGAGGGCGTGTGTGAGAGATCTTTTACTTGCTTTTTTTTTTTCATGCTTCTTTCTCCTTTTTGGCTCCCCCCCCCCTTGTTATGTTGCCAGTCTACAACAACCATAATGATGTTTACAGAACAACATATAAGGAGCCCGATTTCTCCTCCTCTCCTCGGATTCAGATCCCATTTGCAAATGAACACCTGAGATTTTCATGACCCAAAAGTCAGACAACTATCCAATATCATTCATAACCAACCAAGGAATTGCCCCCCCTCCCACCCCGCGGTAAGTACAGTTACTCCTATTCCACCCATCACAACTGCGTCCATACTATATCCCAAACCCTAGAGAAACCCACCCAACTTACCAAAACCCCCTTTTTTCTCCATAGCATAACCACCGCAACTAGCCAAAAAAAAAAAAAAAAAAAAAAAACCATGTGTTACCAACTCCGCAAAACCCCAGCTAGATTCCCAAATTGCAAGGGCAAGTCCCAAGGGAACTGTATCCTTTTCGAGCCGGAAGAAGACTACGTCGAGTGGTGTGGTCCAGCCAGGGAGAGGGGCAGCCAGTGCAGCTCTTTAACTGGGACATCGCAAGGAGCAGCTACCAAGCGGCACCTGAATTGCCGTAAACATCGCGACGGATCGAACCCGAACCCGGGACCGGACCGGGATGGTACTGATGAAGGCTCTGGGCCGGGGGGGGATGGGGGGAGCGGGACGGCGGGGAGCGCAAGTGGGAATGGGAATGGAGGGAGCATGATTACCGTTGGGGCTTGAGCGCCCATGGGGGTGAGGGTTTGCTTGGTTGCTTGATGGGAAGGGCTGAGGGTGTTTAGTTTCATGCTGTTGCGGGGGAGTAATGCCATGCCATTTTGTTTTGAGAGGTGGAGGGGGGTTCTTTGGTGGTGGGGGATGTTCTTGTTCTTGTTCGTGTTGATGTTGATGTTGACGTTGTTGTGAGATGGTTTTCTTAGTTTTACTATATACGCTGCTGGACAGCGTTTGGGTTTTTTTTTTTTTTTTTTTTTAGATGTTTTAGAGAATGCGTTTGCTACAATAACTAATAATTGACTTCGCTGATTGTGGTATATTTTCTCATTTAGAGTGCTGCTGGCGTTGGATATCCATCTGCCTTGGATGTATGTAGCTGCGTACGTCAAGCCCATAGTTAACTAATTGATTGGTTGGCATGCATTGAGTAGTAATTCGGTGCTACACATTATTCTCCGTTCAGCATATTGCATGTATGTCTGGAGAGAGGCACAGATATTGTAGTTAAAGGTTTGTAATATTGTTGTACAGCACATGCTAGTGCTCAGGGACTATGTACTACTAGTAGTAGTGAACGTCGTGTATTTCCGCAGGGATAACTAGGTATCTTTCAGCCGGCACATAAGGCTGCTGATTGATCCCTTACGCCATGTACATACATGATACATCCATCGAATGACCCCTTTTATAATAGGTGTCTCGCCGGGTTGGCTGGCTCTAGAATAGAAACTCTATCTTGTAGGCTTTTCCTCACACAACATTGGAAGACACTATTCCAGACGGCACACTTAGTATAGGAGCAGTCCAACCCGAAGTACGGGGTTATTTACCCCGCACCCTCGGCGCCGATATTGACCCAGAATGATGGAACACTTCCAAGTTCTTTCATAATATAACTCCTTCAGACCCTCCTCGACCGTCAGCCTGGGCCTTGTAGCGTGCTTCTTCCCCCGCCCAGATTTGGCCAATTACTTAGTGGTATTCAAGGCGTTTTATTAGCGGCAGAAGAGGGACACTAAAAGGGGCAAGTTGACGGTCGAGGAGAGAGATCTGGTTCTGTGACAGCTAGGTGAAGATAGTGGTTGATAGTGACTTGGTTTAGTTAACTATTGCCGAGGGCTTGGAGGAATATCGGAAGCTTGTCTACCGATGGCTTTGAAGACATTCTAGGACCTCGTATAGCTAACTATATAATCCTACTGGAACTGCTCAAAGGAACTTGAACTTCTGCTGATCCTAGATTTAGTTAACTACCAGGCGATGGACTTCAAAATCCTGCTAGTATATTAACTTACCATTCCTTAGGAGGACGGACCGCTCCTACACTGCGATCCATCCTTCAACCCCTATCTTTATTAACTTACACTGGCAGCTATGGCTGAGAAAACAGAGGTGAATTCTGTCGGGCAGATCGAATTCGAGAGTGAAAAGGCCGCCTCGTCAACCGATCAACTCGCCGCATACGATGAGCAGGAGGCCAAGCGAATCCTCCGCAAGGTTGATTTACGGCTTCTACCATGCTTGACAGTTTTGTATCTTATGTCTTTTATGGACAGGGGGAACAGTAAGAGCATCTGCCTCCTTTCACCGTTAACTCTGTAACTAATTAATCATACAACCAGTTGGTAATGCTCGCCCCCTCGGCATGCAGCGCGACCTGGGCTTATCAGGCACTCAATGGAATCTGTGCCTCACCATCTTTTTCTTCCCCTACTGTGCTTTTGAGGTTCCTAGCAATATGATACTCAAGCTTCTGCCTGCGAATCTGTGGATGTCCATCCTCGTCTTCAGCTGGGGCACTTGCATGACTTTGATGTCTCTGGTCAAGAATTATCAAGGATTGCTAGCCGCCCGCTTCTTCCTTGGGTTCACTGAGGTATGTCGGCTGCTTCTTGTATCTACACTTTTATATTCATGTTGCTAATGGATGGGCTCCCCCCTATCTCAGTCGGGATTCTTCCCCGCGGCCACATACCTTCTAACCTGCTGGTATCGCCGTTCAGAGCTCCAGGGAAGACTATCCCTCTTCTTCTCAGCCGGCTCAATGGCTGGTGCATTCTCTGGTCTCCTCGCTTACGGGATAAACAATATGGCTGGTATCGCTAACTTGGCCGGGTGGAGATGGTAAGTTCGAATGAATTTCTCAACCTTTTTTTTTTTGCGGACTTTAGAGCGATGATGAAGGGACTATGCTGACTAGTAGGTTAACAGGATTCTCATTCTTGAAGGCCTCGTCACTGTTGTTGTCGGAGTGGCCTGCTATTTCTTCCTGCCTAACAGTCCCGCTACGGCACGCTTTCTGAAGCCCGAGGAGCGAGCGTTCTTGCTCGATCGCCTGGCAAAGGACAGCGGTGGCACATCGGCCGGCGGTGATATGAATGAGGAACCCTTCAAGTGGAAGTACGTGAAGAACGCATTGACAGATTATAAGATCTATCTCACCGTGCTGATCTACTTTGGGAATTCGCTATGCACTTTTGGGTACTATATAAATCCAATCTCATCCATTCCCTCCCGAAAAAGACAAAAACAGATACTAACTTCTTCACAGTTTTATCTTCACCCTGCCTTCAGTCATCACAGAGCTAGGATACAGCGCCGCCAATGCCCAACTGATGACCATTCCCGTCTACGTCTTTGCCTTACTCGTTACCATCACTGCTTCATTCTTATCCGATCGGTACGAATCCCGCTCGAACTTCATCATCTACCCATCCATCATTGGCACGATAGGATACATTGGTCTTCTGGCATTACCACACCCCGGCCTGCCCGGCGCAACTTACGGGATGCTCTTTGTCGTAGCCTTCGGTCTATATCCCGTCATCGTCGGGATATTATCCTGGAACGGTATGCCACCCCCCCTGATTTTGCATTCGTCTATTTAGCACTGAATTAACGATCTTATCATATTTAGCAAACAACCTCGCGGGTTCGTGGAAGCGATCAATCGGCGTAGCGTTGCAGATATCCATTGGCGGTTTGGGGGGAGCGGTCGGGTCCAATATCTTCCTTAGCAAGGAGGCACCGCATTATTGGACAGGGTACGGAGTTTCGCTCGGTGGGAATATCCTGGGCTTGTTTGCTGCCGTCTTTCTCCGGTGGAAACTGAATAAGGCTAACAAAGAGCGCGAGGCGATGTCGCTTGATGAGATTCATGAAAAATATACAGATGAGGAATTAAGGGAGATGGGGGATAGAAGTCCGCTATTTAGGTATATGCTATAAGAGAAGTCTGTAGGCATAATGAGAGTCCAGACAAAATATCTTCTACTAGATATCTTATTTATATCTTATCTTATATTTTTAACTTAATAAGTTGTTATAAAATCAAGATTACTAATAACTCTATACTTCTCAAATAACTCCTTACTCGGAGCCCCTAGGTACCATCTCAGGGGTAAGTTACTCATTTTCCGGCTTAGTTGGTTTCGTTTCTTTCATACATATCACTCCTTGGCACAGTTGGTTCCCAGCACATCCCTATCCTCCAACTTCTCACTGCATCAGCAATGGCTTCACTCTTCCTAACCCTAGACGGGCAGCCCATCCCCGAGACCGAAGCCTTAGGATACGGAGGGACGGGCGGTGTCGTCCTCCGTCAAGGTGCCGCTATCAAACTGCCCCTCCGACACCCCTGGCTCCGCAGGGCGGACTGGGAACCAAACATAGACGCCCTCCATCGCGAGTAGGATGTATATCGTCATCTGAGCCCAAGCGTAGACACCCAACTCGAAGGCTCTGTCCCCTATCTCGCTCTCTGCCCCACAGCCACGCACCTCGTCCATATGGAAAATGGAGATCTGCGCCGTCATGGGAGAATAAGAACAAGAACAAGAACAAGCCATCTCTCACGCTCCAACTCGCATGGTTCCGCCAAATAGCCCCGCGCCCTGGCGCGGATCCACGATCAGCGCGTTCTCATCTGCGATAGTTATCGCGGCGAGGAATTTCCTCCTCGATCAGACACTCACTCTGTGATTTCAGCGAGGTATCTATCCTCCCGCTTGACGCGTGCATGGAGACAGTCAATGACAAGGGTTTCTCGATATACACCGACATCCGGGAGCTTGGGGCGGTCATGTATGAGGTTGTCATGGGCGGCGGGGAGAGGTGTCGGTTTGAGCTTTTCCCCGAGGACCTCCCGGATGATGATGGGCTGGCTAGGTGGCCAGGGCGAGATTCGCTTCCGAGCACTGAGGGGCTGTGGTGTGGGGAGATCATTGAGAGGTGCTGGGTTGAGGGAGGGGTTTCGGAATGCGCGTGCCTTGGTGCAGGCGTTGGATGCTGTTGTTGTTGAGGATGGAGCAGCAACCCTTTGAACCGCATCAAACAAGCCCGCTTTGCAGAGAGTTGCAGAGGAAAGTTGGAATTTATATATAACCTCAGTCCTCATCTCTAAACCACTTATCCTCTAGCAGTTCCTTAACTGTCGGCCTATCCCTCCAGTCCATCATCATGATCTTTCCAATGAATTTCTTATCCTCCTTACAAACCTCTCTCTCCGTTGTCAGATAGAATGGAGTAGTTTTTGACCGCGGGATCTCTTGCATGAGATACAGAATAGCTGAGACAGTCATTGGACTGGCAATCTCATGATACTTTTCAGGGAATGGCCCAAAGTAGCGAAATTGCTGTTTGAGCACTTCCAACCCATATTCCTCATGCCCATAGCTGACAGTTTTAGGACGGAAAAGATTGAAATTCCCCCCATAAATGAGGCTTATAAGCTATAATTCCACCAGATTAGCGTTTTGGTAAATTTGAACGAGTTGAGAGATAAATACTAGTCAAAAACGTACAATGGTACCAAATGACCAGATATCAGTTGCTGTATTCCACGGCGTCTCCATGATCACCTCCGGACTGCTCCACATGGGCGCGCCGATTGGTGTGCCTTTTCTTGCCCAGTTTGAGTCTGCATGATATGCAGCACCGAGATCGCCTAGCTGAACATCCGAAAATCGTATGCTGTTGTCATTGTCATCATTATGTCCTTTGTAGTTTACAAAGACATTGTCGAGTTTGACGTCTAATAATGACCCTCGGATTAGCCAAACTGCAAATACCTCAAGGAAAGCCAAGGCAAACAGTCAATTCACTGACCAGTATGCACGTAGTTGGCATCATGAAGCACCTTTAGTGCTTCAAGGATCCGTCTTGACACATATTTCAGTTCTTTCCGGTTCAAAGTCTTTTTGATTGACGCGTTGAGTAGGTGGTCATCGAGGTGCCGCAAAACAATAATTGCAGGATCTGATGGATCTTCGATCTCATCAGCTAGAGGGCGCAGGAATGGAGTTTTGCTTTGGAAGTATTTCAGATTGTCTCGCTCCTTTTGCACGCGCGGATGGCCTTGAACTCCCTTTATAACAACAAGTTGCTCTGTTTGGTCCCTGTAAAAATTGAGATAAATAACTTGTACAAAAGACACGTTCCCCCCAGATTGTTGGAAAACCTACTTCGCCAGCCAGACCGTCTCCTGAACCTGCTTCGCAATGACATACTTTCCCAGCTTTCCTCGTAGGGTTTGGCCAAGCCAAAGTAGCGGTGAAGTCGACATGTTGGGGTTGAAATGTGTTCGAAAGGGCCAGTACAGCGGGAAAATCGTGTATATCAAAGTCGTGAGCAAGGTTGGTGTCCACGAGTCGAGTGGATTCTGAGTGGAGGAAGATTCCCGCCCCGTCCCAGCCTCTTTGAGCTTCGTTCAAATTCAAAATTGATCTAAATCACCTATACCAGTATAGCCTTTCATCTCCTTTGACAAGAGGATAGATGTATACTTTTTAATTCTGCTGTCACACAGCTTGATAAGCATGGTGTTTACCGGAAGACACGACTTTTAAATTTCCTTTGGGATAGTAGTTACTACTACTAGTATGCATGTCAGGACACGCTGGAGTGGTTTGAAACAGCGGCCCGGGAAAAACCCACTAGTAGCTTATGTGGTTTTAAAAGTCTCGATTCAAAGTAGAGATGTTAACAGTGTCTACTAGTAACCTTGGGCCAGGCGGGCTGCCGATAAGCGCGTGACAGATCTCAGCTCAGAGGTGAATAGGCTCAGCATCCAGCTGGACAAATCCAACTCTGAGGTGAGTAAATTGCGCAGGCAAGCTCAAACCCAGGGTGAGAAGATCGAGGCGCTGGAACAGCGTCTCAATGGTCAACTCACCCTCACAGCCCGTCTGACCGTCCCTCCCTCTCCGGCCCCTCCCCTCTCGTGATGGGCACATGCTAACTTAAAATAGGCTCCCCCTCCAGGTCGGGTGAAAATTGGCCTGGGGCACCCGAGGAAGGCTAACTAGCTGAGGGTGTCCCCCAGCAAGCTCGCACCTCATCGTGGTGCTGGGGTCTAGTAGCCAGTAATGGTGAAGCCAACGCGAGCATATCCACGCCGAGATGCCTCAGTTGCCGTCCTCTCGTAATGGAACCTTTTATCCATGTGTTTGTTTCAGCAGCTGGGAGATAGTCTTCCGAAAACGGACCCCATCATCCTGAGGACACTAGTCCAGGGATTAGGAAAGCAAGAGTAGTAGGTAGCAGTGGGTGAGTGGCTGCAATATACAAAACAATCCCTTCACGTGAAGCATGGTCTTATGTGCATCTGACATTTGGAATAATCAGGTAGGACAGCTAGTATACAACTCGCGGACGCTCCCATGATTATATTTGAATAGGGACTCGTCAAACTTTCGACCCACGACGTGACTCCGCCAAAACGGATCCTCTGATGATTCCCCAGTCCCCAGATCCGCCCAACAGACAATACGAGCCTTATCTTTCTCAACAAGAATCGAAATATCTGTTGGACATTGATCACAAGAAAAGAACCTAGGCCGTGGGTCCTGTTGATCCCTTAGACTATGGAAAGCTTGTCGAACTGCTTCAGCAAAAGGATTTTCAACCGGATCAGCTGGGTACCGAAGCGTCGAATGAGGACAAAACATCAATGGCATTTTGCATAATGACTCAAAGCAATAGGGCTCTGATCCAGCAGAGAATATGCAGCTTGCCATTAAGATATACCGATTCAGTACCACTCTTGGTTCCCCAATAAATTTAAATCCCCAATTTGGGTAGTTGTTTTCGTATTTTCGCAGAAGCCTTTCGCAATAATGTTGGGGGCTTGTGTTCATACGGGTGTGCTTGGTTGCCAAATTAACATGACGGAATGCAGTCCGTATGAAGCCAACAGAATAAGTGTTATCCCAAAATTCAGACCATGCACACGGTCTGTCAGATTTTACCATCAACTTATCGTCGTTTGCCGGAAAATCCGTGCAATCTATGCGATGCAAGGCGTTGCAGATCACGCACAGATATTGATCTGGCAAGAGGTTTCCCAACTCAGTCAATACGTTCAAGCGCTGATTCGGGGTAGTTTGCCGCAGAGCTGTAAAGGACCTTTTGTGCATTTCGTACCAAAGTGCTCTGCAAGTTTGGGAGAGCAGGATCTTGGATGATAACGGCAGTTCATCGAATATAAGGTAAATGATGTCCAAGGGAAGATCCAAAAACCGTGAAACCTGCTGCACGGGCGACCTCCACAGGCGGGCGACGCGGGAAAAAAAGCTCGTGAGCACCGGATAGTCCATCTCTCGTCAGGCGGTTCAATAGATAGCGTATATTTGACGGTCTGCCAGGTAAATATAGGAAGTTGGAGGTGGAGGGTTGGTCCGGCTGGCTGGCGGGTTCTGCGGCTATTTGAGTCCAGCCTGGCTTCCCTCAACCTTAAATTTGCGGCTCATGACGCATGGACTGCACTAACTTAGTAATTTGGCGCTAAACCGCAATGGGAGGCGCTAAACCGCGTCTAACCATCCCCAAGATTATGTTAAAAGGCTCCCTCATGTGCACGCAGAACAAACGTTTTAGTAAAAAAGAATCCATTTGGTATTCGATAAATTTAAAGTTCTTAACCCTACGCGTCCTAAGCAACTGTTAATAATATCCATCCGCACCCATCTATCTTCTAAAACCCCCCCAAAAAAGCCTACAAAATAGCAAAAGCTAGGCCCGGAAAAAACAAACCTGTGTCCCTAACCTTCCCCCCTAATTTCTTTTTAAAATATCCTATTATCCTCCATACATCAACCAAAAAACCCCAGCCACCAAAACCCCTTATAGCCAGCCATCCCAGCCAAACACCCTCTAAATATGCCCATCATCCTCAAACGCCTCCCCCTCACCATGAAAATATTCCTGCTCCTCCCTCCGCTGCCCTCTCCACTCCCACTCCCCATCTCCATCTCCATGCTTCTCCCCCGCATCATGATCAGAGTGAACCCCCTCATCCTCATCCTCATCCTCATGGCCAAACCGGAACCCATTCCCGTTCCCGTCCCCCCTATCAGCCTTCCTACCGCCGTCTTGCTGTAGCCCACTCCCGTCCGCGTCCGCCGCGTCACCGGCGCCATCACCAACGGCCGTTCCCGTCCCTCTCCTCACGTGCGCATGCACAATCCCCGGGAAGATCCGCTGCTCGTGGAAACTTGACGGCATGGCGTTCATAACCGGGCTGCTGGCGAGCGGGGTGGGGAAGTCCTGAGGCGAGGTTCCAATGTTCGCGGCAGGGGGGTTGGACAGGAGGGAGGCGGATCGGTTTATGCGGGTGGCGGATCGAGAGGGTGTTGCTGGGCCCGGGACGGTTGTTGGGGGTGGGTGTTGTTGTGGGTGGTGGGATTGGGCGTATAGGTCTGTGCTGGAGTGGGAGGTTGGGAAGCGGGCGGTGTGGGTTGGGTAGTTGGGGGCTGAGGGGTTGGGTTGCATTGGGATGGCGGGGTGGGGGAGGGAGGAGTCGGGGATTTGGCCTGTATGTTTTGTCAGTGGCTGAGTAGGAGATGACAGTGTGGCGTGCGTGATAGAAATTTTGCGTACCTACTGGAATCGAGGATGCCGGGGGGTTACTCTTCTGCAGGGACGGCGTTCGTCGTAGACCCTGAGCGGGTGTTGAAATCGAAGAGTATCTGTCGATTCTATGCAGACAGTGCGAGTCAGCAAATTATTCCAATGTGCATGAAGGAGGGAACTAGGACTTACAAAGACAGCTCCCCCAACAACGTCTCATGCCGAAACTGCTCCCGAATATCCGGCACATTACTCTTCGCCACATTATTCCCTTCCACCCCTGGAAGATGGCATGTCGGACCCAGCCACCGATGCTTCAAGGACAGCTCGAACCCGCACTGATCAACGGAATGCTTCGCCAACTCACACATGTCCACAGCACTAAATTTGTAGATCTGCGCTGCAACTGAATACTCCTCGATCAACGGCTCCTTGGTAAACGCGAACTGCAAGGGATCATCAGTCGATAGAGAGACGTTTAAGCCGCGCTTGAAAAAGTTTGCGAACGGATTCTTATCGTAGGTGAGGAACAGGGCATTGTTGCTCAGCGGCGACATGGCAATGCCGATCTGGTCGAGGTAAAACACGTATTGCAGAAGTGGGACCTTCCGCAGTAAGATGCCGTGGCTAATTCCATAGCAGCAGAGTGCCGCAGCAGCCAAGTGATCTGGATCCCCAGCTTCACCGCAGTGAGGCCGGAGTACAAACGTGTTGAATCCGCGGTGCTTCCGCCAGCTATTCAACGAAGCCATATTGGCAAACATGAAGTAGATCCAGTAGCTGTACGGCGGGTTCTGTTTGGTATTCCACTGTTTGGGAATTGGGAACTTTCTGTACAAACGACGCTCTGCTTTGCTCTCATCGTCGACACTGTCAAAACCAACCACCCGTTGAAGGAAGACGTGGAGCTTTGGATGACTAGATGGGTCCTTTGTCACCTCGAATAATGGCTGAAAGACGTTCTTGATGACTTGCTCAAAGTCTTGCATCATGCCGCTAGACTTGTAAACATCGTAGAGTCGGGGGATTTGAATAAGCCAGCGGATATTGGGCGAGTACAGCTTGTTATCGACGACCCAAGCCGCCAATTTATCCCACTCGTCTATCGATCGTCCGTAAATCGATATGCGCCATTCTACCATCTGATATTTACTAGACTCAAGATCCGAGATGACTTCCTTGGTGATCTCGGCAAGGTAGCGACCCTTGATATAGTTGTCGGTCTTGAGGAAGATCTCTCGTAGACGCGATTCGCCGACGGGATTGTATTTTAGATTGAATTTGTCGAAGCGGTGGAAGGAATCTTTGTGCGCCTGCCACATTGAATACATCGTCAGCTATGTGAAAAACTGCAGGTAGGACGTAAAACTTACATGCATATCAAGAGTATCAATACTCAAATCATACGCGGTCAGATTGATACTTTCAAACACCTCTTTCAGCGTCAAGTGCTTCCCATCTCTATATAGGACCACCTCATCCGGTGCCTTCTTGATCTTACTCTTAATGAAGCGAAGCAAATGCTTCTGGTTCATACACGCCGAGTGGTGAACGTGGGTATCCACCTTTCTGACGTTATAAAAATCTCTATGGGGCACCTTCTTGCTGTCTGCCATCTCCTGGTATTCATTGAGCAAGGAATGAAGTTGGAATTTCCCTTCTAGATAGGTCAAGCGTTTGAAAGCAAAGCTCTTCGTCGGGCCGTCGGTGGACACGTCAATGAATGCATCTAGATCCATGTAGAAATCCCGGAGCGAAGGGACGTGCACGATGGGCTGCTTGAGTTTACAAGCTTCGTCGGTCTCGTAGACCTGATAGACGCTGTTCTCGTCTAATTCAAACGTCATTTGCGAGGCCTCTGGCAACGGCAGTAGATCATTCATATCAAAATCTTCTCCAATATCTTGACCAAGTTTCCGCCTCTTTCGAACAGGAGACGGTGGGACGGTCTCATTCTCCGGACGTGTTGGAGTACGATGGGACGCGCCCATCACCATGCTATTCGACATGCTACCAGCATTAGGCCATTCCTTCTCTTCATCCCACGCCGGTTCAGGCGGCGCTGGGTATATATTCCAACCGGGGTCATCCCTCGGATTATCCGTAGACCCCTGTAGCGACAAACGAATATATTTCTGCCTCTTATCTATCAGTCCCTGAATCTTGCGACAAATAATGCTCAACTCAGTCGTAATCGCATCCTCGCTAGGAGCAAACCCGCCCTGACCTTGCCCAATGCCAATCCCGGCACCGGCCCCGTGTATCCCCTCCGTAGCAAGAAATTGCGGCTTATGATCGTGGGGAAGAGAGGGAGGCAGCGCATGGTTTCGAACTGATTGGTCCGCCATCGCGAAACTATCTCCACCTCTACGTAGTGTGCCCTGCGCCTGTGGCGATATGGTCGGACTGTATCCCGAGCGAGTTTCTGGCACAAACGGCCTGCCATGAGCCGGCAGTCCATGGCTCTGACTGCTCATGCGCGACGCTATGCTAGCTGTCCGGCTAAGGAACTCGCCATCACCGCCGCCTGGTGGAACCATTGGGAGGGTGGTCGATCGTGAAGACAAGACCGGACTAACGGGATTTTCGCCGTCGCCTGTGTTTTTGGACTCGAGCTGATGACGCTGGTAGAAGAGTTTGGCCTCCGCGTGACTCAGGGATTTCTCGTACGCGTAGTCATACGTGGCGGTCCGCCGTTGTCTGTCTCGCGGGAGGATGGCTTGTGCCACATTGCCAGACAAAGAACTGTCGTCGTGGGGTCCGTCCTTCCCGTCCACCTCGTCGTTCAGCTGGGTGTCCATATTAGACGCACTGAGGGCAGAATTGTCTGCAGAACCGGGGGAATGGCTTGCGTTCGAGCCGTCCGAGTGGGATGGGTAGCTGTGGGGATCGGGCTGTGGGAGCTTTGGATGGGAGGCGAGGGCAAATCCAGAGCCCGGTTGCTGAGCCATAAGCTCACGCTACACGGCTTCTCTAATGGGTATATTAGTATCTCGGTTCCTTGGTGTCAAATGAGGTATTCATGTAGCTGGAGCAATAGCGCAGTGGTGGGAGTTGGAGCTCGAGGCAAGCTCACCAGCTTAAAAGTATATGGGCGACAGGTTGCGGGAGCTGAACAAGAGGCTAGGAATCAATTTCCCACAGTTAGGGGGATAGCTGCGAATAAATAGATCGGGTATAGGTGAGAGTTGGAGAAATCGGAGGTTTGCAGGAGGGGATGTTCGGCGACGGAAAAATTAAAGCGGCGGGTCAGCCGCATCTAGCCAGGGCCGCATCAGGGGCAGTTTCCCGCCGATGTTACATCCCGCCAACTGCGTACTCGTTTACGGCAGGGTTCTACGCTCTTAAGGACAGGGAGATATCCTCGGATTGAGTTAGCGTGGGGTTTTTCTTTTGTCTTCATTTCTTCTTTGTATTCCGGAGGGTATCGGTTCATGCATGCTGGTAGGCTACAGTCCACCGCCATAGTCGAGCATAGTCGAGCAATAAAAATCAATCTCAAGCAATAACTCGTTTATATATGTCGATTAAATCTATCCAAACCTCATCGGAATACAAATATGCAGTCAGGCCAAATATAGAATAAACAGTCTAGTATTACAGCACCAATTAAACAAGCGGCTAGGATGACAACAATAATTAATCGTAGGAACAACGGCGACCAACAAAAAGAAAAAGAAAACAGGCTGGAGTGTCGAAAAGGTCAGTCCAAAAAACAACGGCTCTTCCAAAACAAAAAGAAAGGGGAAATGAACAGAAGATAATACAGGATATGTGAGTTGGCACAAGTCAGATTGACAAGATATGAGAAGATGAAGCAGGGCCACCTTTCTGCAAATGCCAAAATGATGTGGCTGGAAACGCTGAAAACATAAAGCTTTTGTTTTCTAAATTCCCAGTCCTTCGGATAGAAAATATTAGAAATCCGGGGATTTCCGCTCAAAACAAATTCGTACCACTACAGGACGATGCCAAAAAAAAAAAGAAAAGAAAAGAAAACCGACCGGAAAAGTGCCAAGCGGGAACCAGGAACTATCCGATTTAAGCACAAATTAAAAAAAAATTCGAGCAGTGAGAATGGAAAGCAACTCCCATAACGTAATAATCTTCCGTAGCTTGCACAGGGAAGACTATAAGTACAAAACCCAGAAAATTAGGAAAGATGAATAGAGTAAGGGTATGTTCCTCCCGTCCAGGTGAGAGAAGAATAATGAGAAACTTTTCGGTTTAACAGAATGGGGTCTGCAGTAATTTACTAGCAGAGAGACGGATGAAAAAAAAAATAAGATAGACAAATGTGTTCAAACACGCCACGATGTCGTATCAACATCTAGAACCCTCCCACTAAAGCTAACGTAAAGATAGCATCAGGGAAATATAAATGAAAGGGGTGCGCAAATAGGTGCAACAAGCTCCGCCTTGTTACCGATATCGGGAATGGCGAGGCATCGCACCGGGAGCGTTTTGGGGAACTGAGTCGCCAGCATAATACTGCCCATGGTGTTCTAAAACAGGTTGCCGGGAGTAATCCATTTCATAGTCGACATATTCCGCGGGAGCCTCTCGCTGTACAGGACGTTCAATATAATATGCTCCAGCATTTTGATGCTCACGCGCACCAACTCTAACTGGAATGTACTCCATACTGCCATCGTAAGGCGGCTCAACGTATCTCGGCTCCTCGACGTACTGATAAGGTCCACGAGGCGGGACTCGGGTGTAGGAAACGGCGTGGTCGGTCGGGCCTCTGTCGAGGTACGGATCCGGAGAATGACCGGTATAAACGGGACGTCGCGTTTTGGCTCTAGGGCTACGTTCGCGGTAGTAGGTCTGCTCTAGTGGGAGAGGGTCATGAACAACTGGAGATCGCGAACGAGGACGGTGCGAACCGTGTCTTTGAGTTTGAGCTTCATACCGGTCAAACCGGCTGTGGGGGCGTCTTGCTTGATGGTCGGATTGGTGACGAGCATCTGAAAATCCAATGGGTTTCCTTCCATGACGGTAGTCACTTGGCTCTGGTGACCTCTCCTCAACATGTCTGGGAACGGAAATTCCGCCGTTCTCGAAATGCTCATGCTTTGTATCCATTTCACGGAACCCCCCAGCCATTGGACTCCTGCCCCGATTCCAGCCGCCGTGCTGTTTACCGCGAGTGGGGGTTCCAGCCACGCTGCTTTCTGCGGTGCCACCGGAAGTCCCGTCTGGACGCCAGCGTCGATCGTCCGTGTCTGGTGCGTCAAGCCACTTCCCCCTGGGAGGTTCGTCGGCCCTACGATCCGTGCCTCTTGAAGTCCCCTTTCTGTAGTCTTCATTTTCCTGGCCAGGGACAAAACTACTCAAAAATCGCTCCGCATCGGTCATCTCTTCGGGGGCAGCTCTTTCCGTACCAATCCCAATTTCTGGTACAGGTTTTGATTCTTCCACTTCACCATCTTCGGAAACATTCCTCAAAGGAGATCCCGGTTTCTGAGGCTCATTTCGTGGCTCACTAGCCCCAATGCCGGTGGATTGGGGAAACTCAGACTTGGGCAAGTGATCCCTGTACTGAGCGGGTGCTTTCGATGGTGGCCCAGCTTCACGATACCGTTGTCGATCGACAGGGGGAATATCTGTGTCTTCTGCGCCACTGGGATGGCCCCTATGGGTCCTCGTAGTAGGTGCGCCTCTATTTCCGTATGTTGTATTTTGTCCTCGTGCAGCATGTTTGTCCTCGGGAGAAATTATCGATGCTTGGCTTAGTTTTGAGCGATGAGTATCAGCTCGTCCGCGGTATTGGTCCCTAACTGGTTCGATGAAGCCAGGGCGGTGGGGGTCATATTCATCTTCCTTGGGTGGATCCAAGGGTTTGTTGCTATCAGCTGTAGGGGAGTCCACAAATCTGGGGAAATTATCAACAACTACTTCAATGCCCCGATTCGGGCTAGGTACAGTTGGTTTAGCATCAAGATACTTTTCCTCGGCAAATCTGCGATGGGCATTGTTACGGTAGGGGCGGTTAGACTGTCTGGCCTCACGGGTTTCCTTTTGCCGCTTATCGCTCAAGTTCGAGGTCGGGGTGTGGGTAGACGATGGGGGGGGAGGAAAGACCCAAGGAAATGCAAATGCGACTAATTGCATTTTGGTTTCGTCCATTCCGGGAGCATCGACAAGGGCAGCAATGATCGAATTGTCTGGAAGCGACAACATATCATCTTGCCATTCTAGCTTTGGGGTTTCAGCTCCAGGATGTGGTGCTATTGATTTGGGACGCTCGATATGCATGGACTGGAAGTGGCTGGCCAAAGCTGGGAGGGTATACATTTTGCGATCAGATCTTCCACCATCATTGTGATGCGGTCGTCCGGTAGCTTCGATATCACCGCACGCTTTGCAGACCAGGCCACTTAGATTCCTTATGGGCTTCATTTGAGCATGGTTGTTCAACCCTTCAGCAAAAAGAGCCAACGGTGGCTCGCTCCCAAATCGGTCTACAAAGCGGGACACAACGTGTTGGATCAGAACATGAGCCCGGACACTATGCGGCAAGTCCCTAATACCAGAAGTTCCGTTCCAGACGCTACGGGCATTCTTGGCTATATCATCAAGCTGGACTTGGTGCATTCCAAATGCTTGGCTGTTAGGGTTTGAATTATGGGCCCCTGCTGCATGGCCACCCCTTCTTGATGGGTTTGAATTGTTCGGATAAGGCGGGCCATATTGAGGTGGTCCGGATGTTGGTGGCGGATATGGAGGTGGCTGGTAACCCTGGGTCCTCGCGTCAGGTGTAGGATAAGGTGGCGGATATGCTTGTCCAGGATATGGCGAACCATACATTGGATTGGGGGGCTGAGGTGGTGCATATGGGTCGTAACCGCCATTTGGGGGGTAGCGAGGCTGAGGTTGAGAATAGGCAAAATTTGGTTGCTGAGGAGGATAGAATGGGGGAGCGGCCGGAGATGGCGGACGATATGGGCCGGATCCATAGGCGTATGGGGTCCCATAGGGAGTGCGGTTGTAAGGCCCAGGTGAAGCCTGTGGATATCCAGGTGCACCGTCAGGGTGATGGTGACCCTGATCCGGGCGGGGCATATATATATGGCCATGCTGTTGATTGTAACCGTGCGGTTGCCCCATGATTGGTCGTGGCATCGCGTAGAAGAGGGCCTTAGCAGCCACAGGATCAGGATGGAAAGGCGGCTGTTCTGGCCACTCGGCCCGCCAGTGAACAACAACACTACCTAGGCTAAGCACATTGGTATGTTTCGCAGCATAGTGCTGCACAACGCCTTCGAAACCATAGTACTTGGTATTATTCTCGCACCCATTGCAGAGGAATAGTTCCTTTTGAAACTTCTCTGTTAGCGGCTTGATTTTGGTGTCAAATATCCACTTCATATTTTCCAGTATGAGCTTGCGAGTGGGTGGTGCACCAGGCGGATCTTCTGGAATGGGCTTTCCTGAATTGCGAGCACGGGCATCCTCCTGTGTCAGATCTCGATAAAATCGGTCCTTGACGTACATGAGTACATCAGCTGCAAATTTCGGACATTTCTCTTTGGTAACGCCGTCACCGCCACGCCACCCTTCGCGAATAATTTCATCCGCGTACAACGCCATGCGATCGCGGATAGGCTTCTGGACTTCTTCCCATTCACGGTCAAGTTGCTCCTTGGCCTCCTTTAGTTGCGCGTCCTGGTGGCGGCGCTCTTCAGATTTGGCCTGAAGTAGTTGGTCCTGTTTCAGTCGGTCCTGTTCCCGACGTTCCGCAATATCCCGCTGAGATAGTAGTCTAGGTTTCAAAATCGCCCAATCACGGTCAGTGAACGGGTGAGGAATTTGTATGGCGGCAGAGAACGAATCCATGTGGCTCAAGACACCAAGAGTTAATGGGGGTACAAGTGCTAGGCACCGTCGCTCAATCTCAGCTTTCCTATTTGCCTTGGCCTCATTGACTTCACGTAGACTGCGTTCAGTGCGGTGATGGGGTGTCGAGGTTGAAGGGGCTGAATGCTGATTGGAGTCTCGGCTCGAAGGGCGTTGGGGAAGCTTGGAACCTACAAAATAGATTAGTAAGACCATAATGTGAGAGGGATGACTGTTAAATTGAAGCGGGGAAAGATGGAGATAAAGCAAAAACGTCGAAGCAACAAAAATATAGTCTTAGAGACTATGAAGGAGGATGGAAGAAGGAAGAGAAGAGAACAGCGACATGGATGCTCCTCGGCGTGGGCAGAAAAAAAAAGGGGAAATGTTCAATATCCATTCTGGTATGATCAAGTGTACGTATCGCGGGCCTTGTAATGCTTACCAGAACTGTTTGATGAAGTGGATGGGCTGTCCTGTCCGTTGGTACCTTTATCATTGGCGAGTGGCGTGGAATGACCAGAATGTGTATCAATGGAAAGATTTTTCGCATCCAAGTCGGTGGAAGGTAAACCCAAAGACTGAGCGCGGTTGGCACGAGGAATTTCAAGGCTCTGAAGGCCACCAGATGCTTCCCATTGTTCCAAGCGAGCAGCATCAGCAAGTTTTTCCTTGCCGTTGTCTTCTAGACCTTTAATCCATTCCTCCGTAGTGGCAGGACCAAGGGATTTAACGTCCTCAAACTTGCGCCTCAGATCAGCAATATGAGGTTTAAAGAAATACTTGGTCAAGGCCATGCCCGGTGGTGGATTATTGCTCCGTAGGGTAATTGAGGAAGCGAAATGCATCGATGGTGTGAAAAATGCGAAAGGGAGCGAAGGTATCAGTAATGAGGGCAGATTAGAAGAAAGCAAAAGGTCCATTTCCTGCGCAAAAGTTAGTATATGACAAGATCAATGGAATGCACGGTAGACAAACCTTTTCGGATTTGGCTTGGATGCATTCTCCACATGATCGCACGCCGAAAGGCCAGATAATACGGGCTCCATCAAGGCCGGGACCGGCTTCCCATGGCGAATTATCGGACGGCGGGACTGGGGCATATTTGGCACAAAACTGGCAGGCGCTTCCATAGACAAGTTTCCACATATCCAGCTCGTTCAAAAATGAAATTGGCCGTGGCATTCCCGGATGATAGGCTTTGCGTGATGCGGACCAGATGGAATCGGGATTTATATATCTCAATGATCCCAAGGTCTGGGGATAGTCGGGAAATTCTGCCTCATTTGGAGCGAGAAGAGAGTTAAATACCTTGTTCACGCATAAAATCCGGCCGAGCGATGTGGGTGGAAGAAAGGTAAAAATGTGCTGCCATATTTCTCCGGGCAAATTGGATCTATCGAATGGGATTGCGCCTTGAGGGTGGGCGATCTCCCGGGGTTGGGTCAAAAATCCACTGGGTTCAGTGGATTTGACGCGTTTGTTGCTTTTCTGGGGATATTCCATGGAGTTAGATCCCGCAGAACCCAGCGCGCGATTTTGGCCATTAAAATCGTCGACATAGGGTTGACTAGGGTCCATAGGCATTTCAAAGGCGTCTGTTGACCGTTTCCGCTTCCGGACCTGGTAGGATGAGGTATGCTGGGTGCCTTCTTCAAATGCGGGGCCAGACATGGCAAGCTCTCCACGATTGGGGTCAGAATTATGATCCATTACCACGTGTTGTTGCCTCGTTGGGTCACTTCCGGAGTTATGTGTGGGGTCCCTTTGTTCCGAGTTGGCATCGGATGTATAGGGATCAAACGAGGAAGACCTAGAGCTAGTGGGCGAAGTGATATCTGGCATTGTTACCAACAACACCTGCGGTACAGGGCACGATTGGTAGGAAAAGGAATGCGAAGAAGGATAAAAACAATCAACCTCCCAGGGCAGAAGTCCTCTGTTGAGCAGACAGAAGAGCAAGGGCAGAAAGGAAGACACAGGCTCAGACGTGAATCAAGCAGACACAACAAGAGAAGAGGTCCATTTGGAGTCACCACGAGCCGAGCGAGGATAAGAGCAGAGACCAATCCGAAGGCACGTTAGCCGGCCCAAGGGCACTTGGACGGGACGCTTTGGGGAGGGTTAACCAAAGACGCGTAAAATGAGGCAACCAGGCAAACAAGGTCCTCCAGCACAGGCAGAGGGCTAGGGAGATGTTAAGCAGGACAAGGCACGAAAACAAAGTCCAAGTGGCAATAACGGATGCAGAGACAAAATGTGATGATTAGATCACAGATGGAGAACTGGCGAAATGTGTCTCTAGAAATATGGGGAGGAGGGGAGGAGCGGGAGCGGGAGAAAGCGAAGAATGGAGAGCTGCGAAAGGTGCACAGGAGCGCGACCAAGACTCGCGAGGGTAGCGATGCAGCGGCAAGAGAAGAGGCTGTGTGTAGCGGCAAGCCAGACTACACGAGATACTGAGGGTCTGGAGAGAGAGCTGGAGCTGGAGCTGGAGATGGAGATGGCGGGAGGTGAGATGTGATGAGATGTGGTGATGCGATGGGGAAAAACACGTCGAGCGAGAAGGCAAGGGAGGAGGCTGAAAATCGCCCAAACAGGACTAGGCCGGAGCGGGGTTGGTGCGGCCACGCTTCACTCTTGCAGCCAATCAGAGGCCGTGTTGGGCAGCCATTCAAGGTCACGTGAGTTGGAATATCCCCCCTGGGCTGTTCCGATACGCGCATTTTCGCCCATTGTGCAGCGGCAAAATCCAGATATCTCGTAACCTCAGCGGTAACGGGACTCGCCCGCGCTGTAATTCTGCCGCCTGGAGTTGGCAGAGTCGTCAGCTTGCTGCCGTACGCAGAATTACGTCAGCTGCACAGCCTCTTTCCGAATACGCTGTTCTAATTGGTCAGGTATTGATTTGCGCCACAGTCGACCTGATTACTCAGCGGACTGTGGCTGGTGATCCCCACCTTCGGCGTCCAGGTTCCTGCCAACCGCCGACATCAACAACTTCAACTCCAACTTCAGGACAACACGCCGTCTCCCGGGCAGAACCTCGAGCTCATTCCATTCCCGCTGGCCATTGCTGTCCACAATACACAGTTTTCTTTTTCTGTATGCTATTCTGTTCGTTTTCTTTGCATCCACATCATTGAACTGCCCATTCGTTTCTCAGCCGCCAGGATCTAAACGACCCCAACGCCACTAATTCCGCCCCAAGGCTCCCCTTCTTCCCCGTCCAAGGCAGATTAACAAGACTACAGCTTGCTGAACCATCCGGCTGCTATCTGGGGTATGTTCCTTTTCCCGCGTCTTGTATCGCATCATTCAGTATCCAGTGTGCGGAAACAGGGGGGTTCCGCATCATTGTTTCTGTCTATTGTTGCGCCCACATGGCATCCGATCATTAACTGACATCTGGCTGTCCTGGCCGCAGGTCGACACCTCCTTACTCCCATCGATCCCCAACAATTACATTCCGTCCTCGGGATACACGCCATCCCGCCTATTACCGCCATGGCTACCCTGAATCTGTCCTCCAACGGACCTTCCATCTCCAAGAGCTACCAGGTGGTAGTTGATGCTCCGGCTCCTACCGGCCCAGCCGCTTCTTCGCCAACCTACGGACAGTGGGCGGTATTTACCGTATCTACGCCCTTAGTTAACGCGTTTCAACAAGATGGTGCGGGGAAGGAAAGTGTATTGAAAGTCCAAAGCAGCGGAGGTATGTTTAAACTCTCCTGGCCATGCCGGTGTTGATATCAATATCTCTAACAATGTTTGACAGAGGGAGAACTTGCGGACCTTATCGAGGAGTTTTCCGATGGAAGAATACAGTTTGCCTATGTTAAGGTTAAAGATCCAAATACGGGACTTCCCAAGAATGTCCTGATTGGCTGGTGTGGTGAGGGAGTTCCCGAGAGGACTAAGGGATACTTCACAAGCCACCTGGCTGCCGTTTCTAAATTCTTACATGTACGAGGACTATTCATTTCCATTCCGGTAATTTCACTGCATTAACACCCATACAGGGATATCACGTACAAATAACCGCCCGCTCCGACCGTGACCTAACGCCGGAAGGTATTGTACAGAAAGTGGCTGATTCCTCAGGGTCGAAATATTCTGCCGGCGAGGCTCCAGCACCGGTCAGTGCTGCTCTCAAGCCCCCTGTCCAGTCAAAACCAGCTTTCACTCCCACGAGGTCTGCGGGCGCTTTCAAGCCCCTTGGAGGAGCGCGATCTCCGGCAGTACCAGCACAGCAAAATGTCGATGACGATGGTTGGGGGGAGGATGCACCGCCTGTTACACGTACACAACTCGAGAAAGTCCAGCCCGCATATAAACCGACAAAAGTAAACATGCAAGACCTCAGGTCACAGCGATCGCAGCCGTCAGCTTTCGACTCTCGACGGTCGGATGATGAAAATTCTAGAAGCGACGTAGTAAGAGGTGGTTATCAGCCCATTGGGAAGGTGGACATTGCTGCGATTCGCCGACAAGCTCGTGAGTCAGGCCAAGCCACAGATGATCGGCCCGAACCAGTGAAAGGCTCCTATCAGCCTGTCGGGAAGGTGGATATCGCTAGCATTCGAGCAAGAGCACAACGGCCGTCCGATGATCCCCAGTCGTCACCCAGACACATATCTCCGGCTGTAACCGGAGGCTCTGCTGGCAGCGAAGAACGAAAATCCCTCGCGGAGCGATCCGCAGCTTTCACCTCTTCAGATCGTTTGACAAGCCTTCCCAAACCCAAAGTGTCGAATAAGTTTGGTGGCGCCTCCACTTTTACCGGTACAAAGGCCCCGCTCCCTGGCGGGTTTGATGCAGCGCCTGCTGCCAATGCTGCTCCAGTGCCAGGAGCTAGTCGGACCTTTGCCGACCAAGGCGGGAAAACCCCGGCTCAACTATGGGCGGAAAAAAAGGCACGAGAACGGGGCGGTGCCGTCGAGAGCCCTCCAATGTCTGCTGGAATCCAACAGCCAATACAATCCCAGTCCAGTGGTGGAGGTGAGTGGAAGAGCTCCTACAAGGGCAAATCTTGGGCACCAGTTCAGACCGCCCATACAGGCGGAAGTGGCGTAGCCAGCCAACGAACCGGTAGCGATCAAGGGGCATCTAATGCCCAGGAAGAAGAGGAAGAACAACCTCGCGGAGACATTGGCTCTATCCGAGACAGATTTGCAAATGCGCCCCCAATGGGCGCTGCTGCCCCAGTCTCCAGCTACGAACGCTCTGCCCCTTCTCCTCCCCCCTTGGATACTAGCAACAAGCCAACTGCGGCTCGGGGCGTACCTATTCCCGGACTTCCATCCCGCCCAACAGAACCGGAGTCATACGAGGATGAACACCAACCCGTACCCACACCTCCCCAACAACCCCGCTCCCCGACCCCAGAAACCCCTGCAGATGTTGAGCCCAGTTCCCCTATCCGGGTTGCTATGCCGGTAGGCCGTGGCAGTGCAGACGAGACTGTCGCCGATGCGCATGAAGAGCAGTTCGAACCCCCTCAGGCTCTACCAGTTCGATCCCTCCCAGTCCCGCGTGAGGAGGATCTCGAAGACGAACACCCCGCTGTCGAACCTGAATCAGACGCCGCCAAACCCGCTCCCTCACTCCGCGCCCTTGTTGTATACGACTATGAAAAAGCCGAAGACAACGAAATCGACCTAAACGAAGGCGAATACGTCACCGAGGTCGACAAGGTTAGCGATGACTGGTGGATGGGTGTCAACGCGCGAGGCGAGCGTGGTCTTTTCCCCCAAAACTATGTCGAGATCGAGGCTGAGCTACCTAATGCCCGCGCGCCAGCATCTGGGTCTTCAGCACCGCCCCCTGTGGCTGCTGAACCTGGACGGACCGCAACGGCGCAGTATGACTATGAGGCTGCCGAGGATAACGAGCTTTCTTTCCCTGAGGGTGCGAAGATTGAGAATATTGTGAGTTTTCCATGTCTCTGTTGATCCGAGTAGTATAAATAACTAACCTTTTTGACAGGAATTTCCCGATGAGGACTGGTGGCATGGCGAATATAACGGACAACGTGGTCTTTTCCCATCTAACTATGTCGAGCTTGATTAGTTGATTGATTTGAGCAGGCAAAAATGTAGTTGTTGCTGTCGCCGTTAGTCTTTTTGTGCGTTGAAAAATGCAAACCCTTTTTTCTGCCGTTGCTGTGTTTTTTTTTTTTTTGTCTAAGTCTCTTTTTTTCTCCCCTTCAGATTGTCTACTATGTAATCTCTTTGTTTGTTCTTCTTTTAGACCAATAGTATTTTCGTAGGCGGATGGCACCTCTTGAATCTCACACCTACATATGGAGCGCATGTAAGGAATGGGGTTATGTAGTTAAGCGGTCAGATATAGCAGAGGCAAGCTAGTTAGCTAGGTAGGTATCTAGCAAGAAAGAATGGATGGATATATTAAGGCTAGCAGGTCTGTTGGGATTGACTACGTGTTTTTTTTGTTTTGGGTGTTGGTTTCTTTTGTATTGGGTTGCGTTTTATGTGAGGCGGTTGGGATATTGGGGATAGATAGTAAGTTATTGAACAGTTGAATAAATAAATGTGAAATAGCTTTTGTGTTAAGAGGTAGCTTATCGAACCAGCCAGTCAGCCAGTCAAGTCAGCCAGCTCTATTCCCCTTTCCCCAACTGCGCACAAGTTACATATTATCTCTCAAACCTTGACCTAATGTACCTACCTACCAGCCAGCCTGTTGAACATCAGATTCACCCAATACTCCTTTCTTTTGCTTATTGGCCATTCCCAACGAAACTACACCACCCATCCCTACCTACCTACCTCATCCCTCAAACCACCTCCACATACCCCCAACCCCAACCCCATCCCCACTCACATCCCTCGCATAAAAAAAGTTCGCCCCCACAACCTCCAACCCATACTCCCCCGCCCAATCTCTCACCCCCCTCCTCTCCCCACCATACCCCCAATGCTTCCGCTCCGCAGGCGCGCTTATATTGCTCGCGCTCGCCGCGTCGCCCTGTAGTAACACGAAAACGTACCGGTGGTAGCCTGTGCCGGGAGGCGGGGCGGGAGGGAGGTATGGTTCCAGGACGGTAGGTTTCAATGTCCCGTGGTCGCTGTGATGATCGTTGTGATGATGTGGCGGGGGAGGTGGTAAGTCCGGGCTGGAGACGTTTGCGACGATCCAGTGGCAGATTTCGCTCCAGATGGGGTTGAGGCGGCTTTTTGCGTCGGGGTCGGTGAGGATTATGGTGTAGGAGTTTTGGTGCGGGGTTGGTTTGGGCGATGGGATGGGTGGGGTGAGGGGGTGGAATTGGTAGACGGGTTGGGAGTGGACGGTGGGCGGGGGGAGGTGGTTTCCGAGGGCTATGGTTTTGTGGGAGGAGGGGTAGGTGAGGAGGAAGGAGAAGGAGGGGGTGAAGTCGTCGAGGACTGGGGGGTGGATGCGTGAGTTAGTTTGATGGCTGGTGGTGGGGGTGTTTTGGGGTGGTTTGGTGAGGGTGAGGGTGAGGGTGTTGGACTAACCGTCCGGGATTATGGAGCTGGAGATTAAGCTGTACAGGAGTAGAATGGTCAGCTATGGTGGATATTTTGAAGTATTTGTAGACGTATGTATGGCTGGTGTGAGAGGTGGAATCCCGCTGGGTCAGTCTCAAGCTCACGCATCGTGAATTGCAGAGGAGATCCTGGCCCCTCCCTCGTCAATAACCTGCTGGGGACCACTAGAAGCTGCTGCGCAAAGAGCAATTAAGCCCGCCCACGCACGGAGCATCGATCGAGACATCATATTGTAGCTTCGCAGGAATACAAGGCCTTGATAAACGACAGCAGATCTCGGGATAGAAGCGCCTGTCAGGCCTGAAGGTAGGACACGATCAACATAGACAAGTGTAGAATATGCCACTGCCAATACCCACGCACTCTGCGTCCATTGCTCGGCGGGTTTGTGCCGTCCACAGCGGTATCTTTTGCCTTGAAAACAGGTTGGACGTCGAATATTTCCCGAAATAGACGCGCGATGTCATAATTAAGGTTGTGGCGGCTGACATAATCATGCGCGGCACGTGACATGCTCAACCTCGGCCGGCCGCTGATTGGCTGCATCACGTGCCTTCCCTCCTGATCGGGCGGTTAAGAAAAAGCCGCGAGATAAACAAGCCGAGAACCATTGTCGACATCTCAAATTTGCCGCCAGAGTCTTAATATCCCGCGCGGCCACCGCTTCGACAACGCTGTATCTTTCGTTTTGGCCCCGATTGCCCGTCAGGTGCGCGCCCCCGCTGTCGTTCGCCCCCCGTTCAGGCTGTGGCCAAAAAGCTGTTCTCTTTTTCCCGCCGCATCTCTGCGACAAACGACCTGGCGTTTCGCCCGCCTCTCCCCTTAGTCGACCAGTAACCTTTGCGGTGCTGTGAGAAGGACCCTCGCCGTTTAGCCCCTGCGCAGATAGTTTGCAATATGGCAGCTCTGGGAGAGGATTTGCTGGTGACGGTCAACAAGCTGCAGGACCTGGTCTTCAATACCATTGGCAACGACTCCCTAGACTTGCCACAGATTGTACGTACCGCCTGGGCTGTTCTATCCCGGCCCCCTGAAAACATAGAGAACGCTCTTTCTTTTACATTCCCGGTATACTCACATTCACACCGTAGGTTGTTGTCGGCTCCCAATCCTCCGGAAAGTCCTCCGTACTCGAGAACATTGTCGGACGAGATTTTTTGCCCCGTGGCAGCGGCATTGTCACAAGACGACCGTTGATCCTACAGCTTATCAACATCCCTAGCGAACGCGATGACCTCCCTGAACAACATGAAGTCCATGTGCCGCATACCGCCGCCAGCGTTGCCGGACAAAAAGAGTGGGCGGAGTTCCACCATCAGCCCGGCCGGAAATATGACGATTTCTCGCAGGTCAAGCAGGAAATTGAAAATGAAACCGCGAGAATAGCGGGAAATAACAAGGGAATCAATCGACAACCTATCAATCTGAAAATATTCTCTCCCCATGTGCTCAACCTGACCCTCGTCGATCTGCCGGGTCTAACTAAAGTCCCAATCGGGGACCAACCGTCGGACATTGAGAAGCAGACGCGCACTTTAATATCTGAGTACATTGCGAAACCGAACAGTATCATTTTGGCCGTTTCCCCTGCCAACGTGGACATCGTCAACTCCGAGGCCTTGAAACTCGCCCGCCACGTCGATCCGATGGGCCGGAGAACAATTGGTATCCTGACCAAACTAGACTTGATGGACCATGGCACGAACGCTATGGATATTCTTTCTGGACGGGTGTACCCGCTGAAGCTGGGCTTTATCGGGGTGGTTAATCGGTCCCAACAAGATATCCAAAGTGGCAAGGCACTTTCGGAAGCGTTAGCAGCAGAAGCAGATTTCTTTAGACACCACCCAGCATACCGAAATATTGCTACTCGGTGCGGAACTCAGTTCCTTGCAAAGAGCTTGAATACGACATTGATGGCGCATATTCGCGAACGGTTACCCGATATCAAGGCTAGGTTGAACACCCTAATGGGCCAAACTCAGCAGGAATTAGCAAGCTATGGAAACAAACAATTCAGCGGCAAGGAACACCGTGGCTCTCTGATCCTTCAACTAATGACCCGATTTGCGTCCTCATTTATATCCTCGATTGACGGAACCTCGTCGGAAATTTCAACAAAGGAGTTGTGCGGTGGTGCTCGGATATATTATATTTTCAACTCTGTTTTTGGAAACTCCCTAGAGACCATTGATCCAACCCATAATCTCTCCGCTCTTGACATCCGAACCGCGATCCGAAATTCCACTGGTCCCCGGCCGTCCCTTTTCGTCCCCGAAATGGCCTTCGATCTGCTTGTTAAACCGCAGATTAAACTCCTCGAAATCCCCAGTCAACGGTGCGTTGAACTTGTTTACGAAGAACTGATCAAAATATGCCACACTTGCGGTTCGACTGAGCTCTCTCGATTTCCCCGTCTCCAGGCCAAGCTCATTGAAGTTGTCTCCGACCTCTTAAGAGAGCGACTTGGTCCATGCTCGACTTATGTCGAATCGCTTATCTCCATTCAGCGCGCCTATATCAATACCAATCACCCCAATTTCCTTGGTGCAGCCTCGGCCATGTCGTCTGTGATCCAGAACAAACAAGAACAAGAGAAAAAAGCCATTTTGGCTGAAGACCGACGAAAACGAGAACGGCGACGGATGAAGGAACTCGGGGCTGCCAACGGAACAGCAACCCCAGATGGGGATGAGGAGCAGGACGGAGACGAAAAGACGCAAACAATGCCGATTCGAGGACACTCAAAGGTTCCCAGGAGTAGATCTCCCCACGTCAGCCGTGCTCTGGAAAATGGCCACTCCGCTATCGCCGCTACCCTCAACGGACCACAGTCCTCGTCACACGCATTTGGTTCGCAGTCAACTGGAACTGCACGGGATTCGTTCCTCAACTACTTCTTTGGCAAAGAGGGCGGTCTACCAGCAGCAGGACCACCATTGCCACAGGCATCAACAGGCCAGACACGGCATGTCAGCCATTCCACAGAGCCCAGTTTTAGCCAAAGTTTCCGCCGCAACGAGGTGAAGTCGCCTACGGTTCCGCAGTATCCCCAGGATAATGAATATCCAGCTACCTCGGAATATGGCGAGCCCGCGTTTCCTGTAAGTTCGGCCACCTTATACGATCTCTATTCGTCCAGAGATAAAATACTGATCCATCCTTCCCAGAACGACAACTTGGAGCCCGCCCTGACAGACCGCGAAGCCCTCGAGACGGAACTAATCCGCCGCCTCATTTCCTCGTACTTCAACATCGTCCGCGAAACCATTGCTGACCAGGTGCCCAAAGCCATCATGCACCTGCTTGTCAACCACAGCAAAGAAGTTGTCCAGAACCGCCTGGTTAGCGAGCTGTATAAAGAAGACCTTTTCCCCGAGCTACTCTACGAAGATGATGGAATAAAAGCGGAGCGGGAGAAGTGTGAGAAGCTTTTGGGCACGTATAAAGAGGCGGCGAAGATTGTCGGAGAGGTTTTGTAGAATTATTATATTTCTTTGGCTTTGGGCTGGTGGATTTTCTTTTGTTGGCTCTGAAATGTATATTTCTTCATTTTCCCTACTTCTTATTGGTTCTTTTTTAGGTCAATCTTGTACTATTTTCCTTCTTACTCTTTTCGTTTCCCTATTTTGGTGCGTCTTTTCTCTCTCGTTTTCCTTTCCCTACATGTCTTCCTATCATATATGCTTTGTGCAAGACGTCTCCCTTTTACTTATATCCAGTCTCCCTCACCTTTTCTCTTCATGGTTTCAATTTTGGCGAGTATATTGGAATCCCCGTGGACGAGATAATGACGGAGTCAGCAAATAGAAAAACGATGAACAGGAAAAGTCCGGCTGTTTTGGTGTTGTTCAGGGTTAGTTTTGGGTACATGCATGGGGCATCCGCGTTCCGCCTTCGGTCACATTGCTATCGTCTGGCGCCATCCACCGGTCTGGCCAACCCTGCCGGCCTGCGCCAACCACAACGCCGATATCTCTCCACTTCTGCTCCCCCTGCCCAATGGGAACCTCGGCCGGTATCTTGCACTAGCCGGGAATCCTGCCCACTTTTCTCCGCGCCAGACCTCCACGTGATTTACACCGACTGCTTGATAATGGCCGTGAAAGAACATCAGGACGCAGACAGGCCCTTGATCGAATATTTCGACCAGACGAGACAAGCCAGCCAGGAAGCATTGTTGTCTTCTTTATGTATCCTCCACGATCTACGGCGATTTAACGACCTTCCAAACCCGCAATTCTTGGCTTTGTGATCCATCTGTCACCTGTGCGCCAGGAACCGCCCAGATCCCATTCCATCCGTGGACATCCAGCCACCAGAGTCCCGCTTAAGTGACCCAGAGGGACAGTCCAGCGGGCCTTGTTGAGTGGGATACCTACACACCCCTCTCCAGCAATACTCGAACAGGTCCATGACGCCCAGGATCGCTTGTGTCTATCATGACGTAATTCGATCTATGTTTTATTAATTATTTTTTGTCCTCGATTATTGGTCTACGGGTGCGGCTGTGGCTGCGTGAACCATGTCGACGCCGACGGATAAGAAATACATCTGCACGGAGGCGGGATGTGGCAAGGCTTTTTTTCGCTCCGAACATCTTGGTAGACATCGGCTTAATCGTGAGGGCTTTTAATTCTTTTTTGTCTTTTTTGTCTCTTATTTTCGTTACATTTACTTGATTGGATATGTGTATAAATTTCGGTGCCGCCAGATTGGTGACCAAAAATCAATCACTATCAGGATTACACAATGTCAATAATGGCTGCTAATCACAACTTCAGATCGCCCGAAACAGGTCTTCCAATGTCCTCTCTGTCCCAAAGAGTTTGTCCGGAAGGACCTGCTACATAGACACGAAAAGAGACATGAGAAAGGCATGTGGTATAGAAAATCAGGGGGAATAGTCAATGCCGTCGCCGAAACCAGTCCTCCAATCATAGCCTCTTCGGGGTCGGGTTCTACTCAGGATGCTGAACACGAGGACGCCCATATCAATGACGATGCGAGCGATTCATATCCAAGTCATGGCGGGTTTCATGACCAAACTTCCACTCAAAACCAGCTCGATGCCGCCGGCGACATGCAAATGGGATACTCCTGCAACCCCCTATTCTTCGACTCGGCCATAGACATCATCCCAACCCCCCAGCTCGCGAACCAAATCGACTGGTTCTTCGAAGACTCGCCAATAGACATGAGCCCGGTGCCTAGCAGTTCCGGAGAATTCAGTACAATTCCGCCGAATTTTGCATCCACGGGCGTCTTTGGCGCCCCCCCTCCAGCCTCCTATGCCCATCATCCCGATGCCGCCGCAGCACAATTGTCCATGATCACGCCCTCGCCCATCCCCATCTCCATTGCTCCTCCTTGGTCTACGGTTAAAGATAGACTACAGGACGCTCTCCGTTCACTACCGCCGGATGTGTTGCATTCGTCTTTTTTCTACCCTACTAACCTGGCTGCCTTCTTTGATCTGTATTTTACGCATTATCATCCTCATTTCCCTATCTTTCATATCCCAACATTATCTCCGGCTGAAGCGCCGCCGTTGTTGATTGCGGCAATTGTAACACTGGGATCGACGCTGACGCCGGATGAGAATCATTATCGGATTGCGACAAGGATACATGACGCATTAAGGTGGCTTGTATTTGCGGTATGTAACCAGCTTCAGGGTTTTCTTATGCCGAGTCTAATTGCTTTTTTAGACCGGCACTTTCGAACCTCCCGCGCCGCTATGGTCTCTTCAGACACTGCTGATTATACAAGCGCGGGAGAAGATGTTTTCGACGAGGAAGCATCATGAAATGGCACATATCTTCCATGGAGCTATTATTACAGTAAGCCACCTATAAACCACCTCTCCAGCCATACTTCACATATGCAACACGTTCTATATCAAATTATAACCCCATAGCAGCTCATGAAACGCGGCACGGCATATACCACCCCCCAAACGCCGCCTGAACAGCCACGCACGGAACTCGAACAACGCTGGCGCCGCTGGGTAACCAACGAAGCCTCCAAACGTACCGCCTTCTTCGCTTTCATAATGGATGCCCAACACGCCTTCATGTTCGGGCATTCCTGCACCCTGGCCCCCCATGAGGTCCAACTCCCCCTCCCCTGCTCCGACCTTCTCTGGGAACAATCCACCGCCCTAAACTGGGAACGAGCACGGCAGGAAACCCCCGACTCACCCCGCTTCCTCCTCACCCTCAAGGGCCTATTAAACAACACCCCCGTCCCCGCAAACTGCAGCCCCTTCTCTCGCCTCATCCTCCTGCACGGTCTCTTCAGCGTCACCGCCCACCTGCACGCCCGCGTCCTCGCTACGCTAGGCGTCGGCCAAATCGCCTCGACAACCACTGCAGCAGCCGCATCTGCCTCCGCACAAGCCAACACTGACCCCTCCCTCCCCACAGAGGCATGGAAAGCAACCATCGAACGCGCAATCGACACCTGGGCCTACTCACTCCTCTCTTACACCCCCTCCCTAGCCCTGGAAGCCTGCAAACCCCTCCACCACATGTCGCACGTCGCCATCCACACCAACATTGTCGACTTCCACATTCTCGCCGGCGCCAAGCCGCTGCTGGACAGCCGGCCCCCGTCCCGCCACGATGTCAGCCAGGCGATGGACCGCGTGCGTGCCTGGAGCCGTAATCGCGAGTGCAAGAAGGTGTTGTATCATTGTCTAGTACTCATTCAGGAGACGGTGTTTACGGGGAGGAGGTATTTGGCAAGGCAGGATAATATTGCTCTAAGGCCGTGGTGTTTGTATCATGCTACGTTGGTGTTGTGGGGCTACGGGAGGATGTGTGCGGAAGCGGTTCAGGGCCAGGTGCAGGTGCCGCAGGGGTATGGTGCTACTCCCTATGGGCATCCATACCAAAACAGCACCACAAGTCAAGGCAACGGCAGTGGCCCGGGGGGTGCAAAGAAACGATCTATCCCCATTCGCGCGTCTGGGGGCCTGAAGCTGGAGAACAACGATGGCGGTGTTGCTGCACCTGGTGGCCTTGGCGGGATGGGGGGTGTCGATATAACAACGCTCAGCGCGGAAGACTATCTAATTCGCATGCGGATGGTACTGCAGAGCCCAACCGTGCCTGAGATGTTGGAGGGGGCAAATGAGACGCGTGGGCTTCTGCTGTCGGTGCGAGAGTGTCTGGAGGGGTGTCGATGGGAGTTGTTACAAGAGGCGTATGCGACCTTGGGGAAGTTGGCGGGACTATGACGGATTGATGATAGGAATATAGTATGGGAAAAGGGAAAAAGGTCGGTTGACTGACACAATAATGGATTATAGGGAAACAAGCGAGTTTTGGCTCTTTTTGGCTGATATATATCTTTTTTGTTTTTCGTTTGGATATATTTGAGACCCTGCGTACATATTAAAACACATATATTCTAATAAATACCACGCCTTTCGATCCAGCACTTGACAGCCATTATTCTTGTCTCCAGTCCAGATACGACGAACCAGAGCGATGGACATAAATCCACCATCCGATAACCCTTCATCTATCTACAACACACCCTCAGTCACAACTCACCCCGCAAACTCAAACTTTGGCTGTCCCTTAATCCCCGCCGCGGGCTTATACAAAAACATATGCCCCCCATCATCTACCTGGCGGGGTTCTGGGTTCCGGTCCTTCCCCGTGGCAACAAAAATAATATCCCAATTGCGGCCGCCCCAAGTTGTGCAGGCCATATTTCGCGCGGTGAAGATGATGTCCTTGAGATGCTTGCCTTCGGGACTGAAGACCATCACTCGGTCAGAGTCGAAGACAGCAATCCAGAGGTTTCCGTCCGTGCTGTTTGTTGGGGTTTGTTAGCAGGGGTTCAGAGAATGTCAGGGGGTCAAGGGCGGACGTACTCTACTACCATTCCATCGGGTTCTCCGTAGGTGGATCGACGGTCAATGAGAATCCGTCTGTTCGAGATGTTTCCAGATTCGAGGTCGAAGTCGTATGCGTATACGATCATGGCGACGGAGTCGTTGAAGTACACTGGAATTCAACCATTATTCAACATCACATCATCTCGGGGCAAGACAAGACAAGAAAACATGCTCCATACTGGTCTTATTATCCGGACTCCACGCCAGCCCGTTGCCGCAAATAATCCCCTTCTCCATCTCATGCAGACTGCCGTCAGGATCATATCTCCACAGCCTCCCCCTTGGCTCCCCATAGCTTGCCGGCAACTTATTCGGCCCATACGCCATGGCCTTCTTATCGATCTCCGCCAACCAAAACCGCCCCTTTGCATCAACCCCGCCATCATTAAAGCGCAACTCATCCCGCTGAGCCGTCGGGATGATCTCCTTGACAACCTCAAACTTGCCCGTGGCCTCATCCAGGAAGCAGACGCCCTGATAATACGCCGCGATGTAGCTGCCCGGCTTCCCCTGGCGGAAGAAGGCAACCGTGACGCTGTCTTCGAGCTTGACAATGCGCGCGCGGCCCTTGGCGGCGCCGGTGTCTGGATCGACTTCCAGAATGTGCAGCTCGGCGGGATCCTGGAGGCAGTCGACCCAGTGGAGGGTTGAGTCGCTGGCGCGGTAGATGGGGGCTTCTCCTAGGACCATGGGGGGGTCGCACTTATAGAAGGGAGCGCCGCCGTCAATGGGCGCTTCGAGGGGCCCAGGGCCAGGGCGGGGTGGTGCTGTTGCGGCCATGATGGGAAGGAATTAATAGTTGATATCTAGTTCGAGAGGCCAGCAATGGTGTTTTGTTTCCATCAGGGGGGACTTTTTATATATACCGCGTCTCTATCCGGCGCCATCAGTCCATCCCGCGCTGCTCAACATCGAAGTTCGGGTCAGATGGACCCCATATCTGATGGCATTGCCCCTCAATTACGTCGGTGTCACGGCATTTAGAGCCAAGAAGCGCAAGCAATCCCCATTTATGCCTATCTAACCCCGCGTTTGTGTCCACAAGGGCATCGCTAAGGAGTTACGCGTGGGATATTTGCTATTTTTTCCCACGTTGCATCCCACCTACCAACGGTTATCAATCACGGTCGTCGCTCACAAGAGACAGCCTGCGATAAGCCAATGAAAAGGATCCAGCGCGGACGAGTGAGGAGCGCAAAGCATATCCCCACCGACCAAGACCGGTTCGACCGTTTGAAACCCGCCAGCCAAACAGCGCCTATGAGCGGCCGCGCTAACGAGACGGGATGCTATCCGCGTCCTCGGCTATTGAGAGCTGGTGGAGAACCGCCGAGGACTAGCCGGCTAGCGCTTTGATATCGGCTCCATGATTTGAGACCAGGGGCTGGAAGCCAGGATGGAAGCTTTCCCCAGACACACCCAGCGGGCGATGCCTGTCTGTCTGTCTGTCTGGGATGGCGCGGCTTGCAGGGGCCTGATTGCAGCTATCCTGAAGAAAACGATGGACTGTCGCTCCTTATCTGCTGGCATGATTCCCGGCTATTCCCTCCCGGCAGGGGTGGTTATGCTTTCTGGGACCTGCTTATTCTCCTCCTTCGCTGCCTCCGTTGTGCATGGAAGGGCTGGTATTTTTTATATATATATATTCTTTGAATAAACCAGCGGTCCCTTGTTTTCTACTTTGGAGACATGACTTCTCCACCTTCCCGTGGTGAGCGGGTCAAAACGGCCTTCAGCTCCTGGCATAACTTCCACGATGCAATGAAGCTGCACGGCGCCTCGTCGAGTCTGATGAATGAGGATCTCATCCCGACGCCCCCTGAGAAACGCACGTGGAAGACGCTGGATTTTTTCAATTACTGGTATTGTTCCCAGGACTTGGAGCCCAAGCCGGCAAGGAGAATATATACTAATAACAATGAATACTACAGGTGGAGTGAAGCATGGGCCGTTGCAACATGGTCTGTCGGATCGACTCTTATCACGCTGGGCGCAACGGTCCGCGATGCGCTGCTGGTTGTCGCATTTGCGAATATAATGTGTGCCGTCGTGATCGTGCTGAATGGTCGGGCTGCGGCGAGATATCATATTGGGTATCCGGTGCTTTCTAGGACGAGTTTTGGGATCTATGGACAGTATTTTGTTGTCATATTGCGTGCGCTGCTGGGTGTTATTTGGGGTATGTCTACACAACTTCTCTGGCGGGATATGTACTGATGATGTCTTCATTCTGATTATAGGAGGCGTGACTCTATACTATGAGGCCGAGTTTATCTCCATCTGTCTCCGCTGTATATTCCCCGGCTGGATGAATCTACCAAATAACATCCCCGCGGTGCGCAGGCCTCCCCCCTGCCTATCTACGTATAACCATGTCTAATACCCACATCTATAACAGAGCCAACACATCACCACCCAAGTAATGGTCTCCTTCTTCCTCGCCTTCCTCTTCGCCATCCCCTTCATGTTCATCCACCCGACCAAAATCCGGCACCTCTTCAACATCAAATCCATCATCGTGCCGCTAGCCTGCATGGGCATCGTGATCTGGGCCACCACCGCCAACGGCGGCGTATCAGCCGACAAACTCGTCGACGAGTCGAAAAAGCCCTCGACCGCCGTCTTCGCATGGGGCATCATTGGCCAGTTTAACGCCGTGGTGGGCGCAACCTCTGCCCTGATTGTCACCGTGCCTGATCTGGCGCGGTACTCGAAGACGAAGAACGCGCAGTTTTACGGCCAGGCGCTGGGGCTGCCGCTTTCGCAGACGATATGCGGGGCATTTGGGATTATTACCACCGTGAGTCCTGTTATAAACGAGCAGCTGCGTCTACTGTAGCTAATACAAATTAAATCCCCTGCAGGCCGCCCTCATGAACATGTACGGCGAAGCCTACTGGAATCCGTATGACATGCTAAACGGCATCCTCGACCACACATATACCCCCAAAGCACGGGCGGGGGTATTTTTCGCCGCGGCCTCCATGGCGTTCTCCTGCCTGTGCACATCCATCGCGACAAACGTCTTCCCCTTCGCGGCAGACATCACCTGTCTTGCGCCGAAATACGTAAATATCGTCCGCGGCCAGTTTATCTGGTTGATTCTTGCGTTTGCGATTGTTCCATGGTGTGTTTCGTCCCCGTTCCTGCATATATATATATATATATATATATAAATGTCCCCCCTATCCCATCCCCAACAGCAAAAGAAACCCCTAACAAACCCACCCACCCAGGCGCATCGTCGCAACAGCCAACGGCTTCCTCAGCTTCCTCTCAGGCTACAGCATCTTCCAAGGCCCCGTCGCCGCCATAATGCTAGTCGACTACTTCATCATCCGACGGGGGAACCTGCACATCCCGGACGTCTTCCTCGGCACTCCCGCGAGCAGATACTTCTACACCAAGGGAGCGAACGTGCGCGCATTCGCGGCCTTTGTCATTGGCTTTCTCCTCCCGCTGCCCGGGTTTGTGGGCAGTTTTGGCCACAAGGTTGATGAGGCGGCGACGCATATGTTTAATCTGGGGTGGGTGTTGAGTTTTTTGGTGGGCGGCGTGGCGTATTGGGGGATTTGTTTGGTGTGGAGGGTGCCGGGGGATGATGGGGAGGGGGGGTTTGAGGAGAGGGTGGAGGAGGCGGAGGGGGTGGTGTTGGGTGTGGGGGGTGTTGAGGAGGGGAGTGCGAGTGGGAGTGGGAGTGGGAGGGAGCCGAAGGATTCTGCGGAGGGGGAGGAGTATGGGGGGAGAGTGGTGTGATGGTGTTGTCTGTTGTCCCTTGGTTCGTTCGTTGTTCCCTTCTCACTCAGGGGTTTTTGATTTGTTTGGTTGGTTGGTTGGTGTGGATTGGAGTTCTTTTCGTTTCGTATGTTAAGATATCCCAGTGGGGATTTTATACCCATCTAGTTTTTTGTTCGTTCGTTCGTTCGCTTCGACTTTTCCTCAAGCCAGGTTTATTTTATATAGATGAGGATAGATAGAGGGATGGATAGATACAGCATGCACTGGTACCTACATATACATATACATTTATCATATCAATCCCGCTCATTCATCGAAATCAAATAAAATAGCTATGACCATCCCCGCTAACTAGTCATCCCACAATGAAGTCCCCACCTCTAGATATGCCAAAAACAACCTAACCCCCCCTCCCCAAAACCCGATTCCTTGATACCAGCCCCTCCTCCACAACTTCACTCCCGCATCGGAAGATCCTCCGGCCCAAACGAATCCGGAAGCAACTGTCGCCATCCATTTAATCAGCATAAACACTCCCAAACACACATATATATAAAAAAACAGAAAGGAAGAAACCCACCTCCCCCATCGTCTTCACCACAAACTTCCCCTCCCCATCATACATATAGACCGGGAACGAAGGCGTTGTGAATTCCCTCATGCTACACACATACATACACACACATCGAGCCGGGCACGTTAGTACTAGTACTATCATTCATCACCATTGATTCAGATCAGATCACTCCAAACTCCCCGTAGAAGGAGAAGAAGGAGAAGAAGAAGAAGAAGACAAGCGAAACAGTGGGAAACAAGGGACGGGGGGGACATACAACTGCCTACACATCCCACACGGCGACGCACCAGGCGTGATATCCGTCGCGACGGCGATGGCTTTGAACGATTTATGGCCGGCGACCTAGTTAGTTGTTTTGTGTTAGTAGCCTGAACGTAGCAATGATAATACATCCATCCATCCATCCATCCATCCATGCATGTAGATAACTATCAGCCTGGCCTGGCCTGCTCGACGTTGACATATGTAGACTAGATACTATATCCCCGCCTCGAACTTCTCCCTCCCCCCAAAGAACGCAACCAACCAGCCCCTCACAACCCCCTCAATAGTAAATAAGAGATAGTAAAATAAGAAAACGAACATAACATACCACCGCCGTCCCAAACGCACACCTCTCCGCACAAACGCCCACGGGATACGAGACATTCTCCACGTTCGCGCCGACGATGAACTCCCCTGTTTCCGTGAGGAGGCAGGCGCCGACGCGGAATTTGCTGTATGGGCCTATTTTGATTAAGATTGAGATTAGTGGGTTGGGTATGGTGCGTGGGTTGGGTTGGGTTATGGATGAACGAACAGTGCGCGACCTCCTTTGCGGCGATGGCTTTTGCGGAGAGGGTGGTGAGTTCGGCGGGGGTGAGGGGGGAGGGGGACATTTTGGGTGGTTGGTTTTTAGCTGGGGAAGGGTATGTGTGTATGGATAGATGGATGGATGGATGTGTGTTTATAGTTTCGGTGGGAGAGGGTAGGAGAGCGGGAGGGTGGTTATTTGGGTGGTTTTGAGGGGTTTATCTTGATTTATATACGAGATAGATGTAGGTGAGCGGATTAAGGTTGTGGACGGCGGATCCCGATGGGATTAGAATTAGAATTTACAGAATTCAAAATTGACGACGGGGTTACATTGGTGTTTATTTGACGGGCAGTGGACTATTAGTTGCGGGGTCAATTATTTAATTGATTTATTTTTCTTTTCTTCTCTTCTCAAATAACTTTTATCTCTACATACCAACTGTATAATGCTTTTCTTTCATCCGAAAAACACCCAAGTGAATCAACCCAAAATGAAGCAAAATAGATCTATCAAGCTATGTAAATGGCTGGATGATATACCGGAAATATGGAAAGAAACCAGACAAAACGAAGATAGACAAATACGAAAATGCTGGTCATAAATCAGCCATCAATACCGAGCCAGCCCGATCAAATAAACACCCGTTCGCCAGGACATACCCCGGAAAAAAGACACCACAGCAATTAGAAAAGAAAAAGACGTCTAGAGGTAAAGTGGGTAAAGTGAGGTGGACGGAATAGGAAATCAACGTCATAATATGTAGTCAGGGTTATAGATAATGGCGCAGCGCTTCATAAATCGTAAAGATGAAGGCTGAACTCGGCGCTGATCGCGCACAGGTGATTCCGCAACCGCGGTACAGCCCCGCGAGGCCCTGCTGTTTCCAAACCGTCTTCCCCACGGCCCAGAAATTGCGGCGTCTGGCGTCGCCAACTGTATGGGTAATGTCCTCTGTCTGCATGCGCGACTTTATCGTGTCGGCCGGATAGAAGATGAAATTGTAACTGACGCCTGCTGCGGCGCCTGCGAGCATGCGCTGATACACAGCGAGCGGTGGGGCTGGGGCGTCCGTGGCTGGGTCGAGTTTCGAGGCGTTGTGTTGTTTGAAGAAAGCCACCACCCCCTCGTAACTCCCGAACCAAGCGGCAGAACCGCCCGTTTCACGGATCAGCGTCCCCATTTGGCCGCGCCAGAAGCCTAGCAGCCCGTCGTGGCGGAAAACGGACGCGATGAGAGCCAGGGGCCCGGGCGCCTTGTGGCCAATGCTGCTACCGGGGGGCACCTGCATCTTGCATTTGATGAGCTCGACAGGGGTCAAGAGGAGAGAGGTGAAGGCTCCCGAGGCGGCACCGCAGACGAGGAGTGCGGATTGCGGGAGCTCGGACACGGAGGGGTACATGGTTGTCTTCAGGAACTCTTGTGTTACACGGTAGCTGAAGAACAAGCTGCTTGTCTCGAGGGCGGCACCCACGAGCGGGGCACTGATACCCCGATACAGGCCATTGATGCCGGCGGCCTGGAAGGACTGGCGAAAGCAGTCGATGGGGCCCTTGTAGCGGAGGGGGATGCCATCTGGCTGGGACTGGAGGCGCACTTTGACGGTGTCGAAGGGGTATTCTATGAACTTGCCCGCAATGCCAGCGGTCTAGTAAAGGCAGTCAGACCATGTATGTGACAGAATACACACACACACAGACACAAACAGGAACAGACAGAGCATACCGAACCATACACCACGTCCTTCAACGCCTCGACGCCCTGGTGCGTGGTCGAGGGGAAATCGGGCAGCTCCACCGCCATTTCATTTTCAATGGCGCGCGGAACCTGTGGTTTCACAGCGTCCATCGGGCAGGCGGGGCAGAGAGCGAGGGAGAAAAGAGAAAATTGAGTATACAAGGGGGTGTTATCGGAAGAGCATCGTAGAGTCCTGGAAGAGACTGGGAAGGGCGTCAGAGACGGAGCGGTGGAGGAGAAGCGGTGGTGGTGGTGATGGTGGTGGTGGGACGACCGACATCATACGGAAGAGGCCTGCATGTTCTCTGAGGGAACAGCGCGGTATATTACAGCGGGCGGTGGAGACAGACAGCCACGCGAGTCGCAGCAGCAGAGCGGCCGGCGTATTGGCGAACGAGCGGGAATGGCGGGCTGAGACTGAAATTTGGAGCTGGCGGGGGCGGTTGTTGAGATTTCGAGATTTCGTCGGGTTGGCGGCGGTGATAAAGCGCCCAAAGCGGCTAGCGCGGAGGCAGCGGGGCCAGAATCGCCGAGATCCGGTTATCTGATGGCGCTAAGATAATTGTAAATTACGCTAGTTACGCGACGTTACGCCAAGCCGCTACCCGGACTCTTAGTCAGCGCCAAGCATCTGGTTTTGCAAGAACCGCCGACCAACTTGAATCAACTGGCAGCAAGGGATAATTCAATTTGTCTTGCTGTGTCTTTGTCCTCCTTGTCCTGCCCTCCGCTGCCCTTCGCTGCCCGCCATGTCCGCTGCTGTCGAGACTGCCGCAAATGGCCCTGTCGCCCAACCCCCGTCCGGCATGCGCAAGAACGGTCTGTCTCCCCCCCATTAATTAGAGAGAACACCCTGCTGACTGCGCGGCGACAGGCAAAAACTGGCACGTCGCCAAAGCCGCCTTCCGCCCCACGTCCGGCCAGACGCCCTACGCCAAGCGGCTCGAGGAGCGCCGGAACAGGGAGGCCATGAAGGAGAAGGAGAAGGAGATGAAGGACGAGAAGGAGGCTGAGCGGCAGGTTGGTTCCCTCCCCCTGCGCTGAGTCTGGGAACTGTGCTGATGTTGGTTTCTGTCTGCAGCGACGGATACAGGCTATCAAAGACCGCCGCGCCGCCAAGGAGGAGAAGCTGCGGTACGAGAAGATGGCTGAGAAGATGCACCAGAAGCGCGTGGACAGGCTGCGGCGGAGGGAGAAGAGGAATAAGCTGCTCAAGTCGTGAGTGTGTGTGTGCTGGGTAAGAGGGGGTTGGGGTTTTGCATTTTCTGGAGTGCGGGCTGGCATTGGCGTTTTTGGAGATATCTATCTTTCGACTGTCTGTCTATACGGGGATTATGGTCGTTGATTTTATACCTAAGCATTAGTTTGTCTTTACACGAATCAAGTCATACTGAATACTCTCCATATAAACGTAAAGTGACGGGATTAAATGCCCATCTATGGCCATATTTAATCCATGCATCCGATAAATATCATTCTTGGCGCATTTATCTAGCCGCCAAGAACACCCTCTCCATCCAACAATTTACTACAACACGCATCTCCAGAACAGCCCTCCCCAACCCCTCCCCTATCTATGTATTTAAATATCCCATGGCCTCCCTCACCGCCAAAGAACCCAACACATCCACCCATTCCACACCCGCCGCCGTCCCGGGCATCCCACCGCCCCATAACCATGGTTCACCCCACACCCACTCCCAAACCCAACCCCAACAACACCTCTCCGCACATGGCCATGGCCTCCTCCCGCCAGAGTCGACCCGAGACAAACAACCCTCGAGCAGCCGTCGACGCCCCCACCGTCCGAAAATCCACACCCATCTAAGCCACTACCACGGCATCCATCCCATCGACGACTCCTGGCTACACCACAGACAGCCCCATCTACGCCATCGCGAGCGAGAGCGAGAGCGAGACCGAGACCGTGACCGTGACCGTGCGCGGGACCGTGATCGTGATCGTGATCGCCACCAAGAACGAGACGGTGAGGCAAGCCACAATTCTCCACCGCGGAAGCAAAATCAAAACCAAAAACAAAAGGAGAAGAGCAAGGAGAAAGAGAAGCGCAAACACCGCAGCCACGGTCAGAAGCGACATGGGCATGGGCGTGGGTCGGCGGATCGATCTGGCTCTGGCTCTGGCTCTGGCTCTGGTTCTGGATCTGGATCTAGGTCGAGAGACGTGAGGGTTCATATACCCATACCCATACCCACGGCTAGGGCTAGGGGTGTTAGGGAACATGCTACGATGAGTTTACGGCCGGCGAAGTATGTTGGTAAGGAGAGGGAGGGGGAGGGCGATGGGATGGTGACGGGGCAGTCGGAGGGGAGTATGAGTGAGGTGGAGGGTATGGAGAGACGGCTGCCGTTTGGGAGGCGGAGGGGGGATATGATGATTACAATGGAGGATGTGAGGAGGGAGAGGAGCAGGCGGATGAGGGAGGAGGAGTAAGTTATCCCCTATAACCCCTATCTATATGAGTGTCTCTAACAGCCCAACCCAGAACAAACCTCTCAACCCTCTCCACCCTCTCCGCCCTCTCAACCTCCATAACCCGCCGCCTCGACACAACCTACTACAACCTGCTCGAAAAAATCACCTCCCTCCACTCCGCAATCTACTCCCTCCACTCCCTCCTCACCACCACCTCAACCCTCCACACCTCCCTCACAACCTCCCTCTCCTCCCTCGCCCACACCACCACCCGCCAACTCGCCGACGTGCACGCCTTCGCCCCGCAACTCCGCCAGATCGAGGCGCTCGAGGCGCGCATGCGCGGGAGCGCGGAGAAGGCGATGGAGCTGAATAGGCGCCTAGAGGTGGTGAGGGGGAAGATTGAAGCGTGGGATCGGAGGGAGGGCGAGTGGCAGGATAGGGTTAGTAGGCGGTTGAGGGTCTTTTGGGCGGGTATGGTGGGGGTCGTGTTGATTTTGGTTGTGGCGTGGGCGGTGGAGCAGGTTAGGCCTGTGTCGTCTGCGTCGGTGGGGCTGGGGGAGCAAGGGGGTGTGGGGAGTAGTGTGAATATGTCCCTGGCTGATGGTGTTGCTGGGAATTCTACATTCGGGGCGGGTGAGGGGAGGGATGTCTGGTTGAGGAATCCGTTTGATGCTGCGGGGAATGGGAATGGGAATGAGACGGATGGGGATAGGACGTGTCATAAGGAGCTGTGATTGATTGATTCCCTTCTGCTTTCTGGATTTGGATGGGAGGTGATTGTTTCAAACTCCCTTTCTTTGGCCGAAGTATTGCGCGGGCTAATGTAATTGCATAGTGGCCTGCCTACATATCTATCGACCTACCGAATATATGGAGGGCGGGGGGTGGGTATAGATATGATATAGGTCCATGGCGAACCATTGATTTATTATTTGCTTTTAGTTTTGCATCATGATACCCAAACCATTCATTCATTCATTTACTCGATTGTTTTTTTTTTGCTAGGGCCTCAGCCCCCTTTTCCAGCCATTTGAAAAGAAAAGAAAAAGTGTGATGTATACAGCTACTAGTTATTATAGATAGGGTATCAGCTAAAGTCATAACTGGTAATCTCCTTGCTTAGTCTAGAGATACATTGATATGAATATTTAATTATGTTAAGAATTCACGGTGGGATGAGGCGGGTATATTAACTTTACTACATAACCACAGGAACTATGTTCCGCGTCTCTCCGTCACCTGAAAGGGGTAAATAATACCCTCTAACTTCCCTCCTGGAGGCGACTTTCCCGGCCGTTTTATGCGGACCAGAATGATGTCAGACCGCGCGATCAAAAACATTATTCTTTCGTCAACGAACAAAATGGCCTGCTCAATATCGATATCGATATCCTCCGTCGAAGCCCAGGACGTGGATTGCCTCGTGCGAAAAGTCGAATTTCCCGCACATCAAGATACCCTTCTCCACCGCTTGATGTTCCCGTGCTCAACAAATGGGCGGCAGCGGGAGCAAAGAGAAGAAGACGAAATCAGATGGACGATTGATAGGCTTCTTGAGACGGTTCGTCGGGGGGATGAAGCTCTGTACAAGGCGTGCGGAGAAGATGGATTGCCTGTTGGACTGATAGGCTGGACCACTACTACTACTACTACTACTACTACTACTACTACTACTACTACTACTCGCCCAGGAGCTTTCGCAAAGAAGGGAGTGAAAAGCGAGGATTGCATTGACAGTGACCCGGTAGGCAAGTCTGGAGCTGGGGGGAGGCAGGGGGCAAAGTTGAACAGGGACAGCTTTCACCCGCCCTCTTTGGATGTGGCTTCGTGGCTTGGTATCTCGAAACGGCTCAGAGAAGAGAGGCAACGAGTTCTTCAGGCTTGCCAACTTGGGGGGAATGGAATATGCCGTAAGTAAGCCATTAATCAGTCAACTTGGATTTTTCTCCGGGCCTTGCTGACCTTTTTCTCACGTTAGGAACCACTTTCATGGCTGTGGATCCAAACCACCAACGTCAGGGTGTTGGGTCTACGCTGATGAAGATTTTCTGTGATTATGTTGATGGAAATGCACTGGACACCTTTGTTCTGTCCTCTCCTGCTGGTATATGACTATACAAGTTCTGGTTTATGGCACCATGCATCCACACATTGCCTTTTTATTTATCATGCTATCCCTCAGCAATTCAAAGTCACATAATCAATTGGAGTTCTATGTTGAAGCTTCTATATAGGCCTTTTTATAAGGTTTGAAGTGAATGAAAAATAACCTCAGAGGTTAAAAAACACCCTCAATCTACTGTAGAATGAGATGTAGGGTAAGCCTATAAAATATTAGATTAAAAATTAAAAAATGAAACTTTACAATTAAGAACTATCTATTTCTTCCTCTTTAAAGATCTTATAGAAGATTTATTAGTATCACTATTAAAAGAAGAAGAAGTATCCTCAGTGTTAAAGTCATTTAAATTATTATTAGAGGAGGCTTGAATAGAGGCCTCACTTTCTAAGTTTAAATTCTCAGAAGATATTAAAGATTCAGCATTAAATGATAGTAGACTTAGAGAGTATAATCTCTTTCTTTCCTTTAAAAACTCAGGCTTTATTCAATTTAATATATGTAGAGGTAATTTATTTAATGTAGCATCTCTATTATCTTTCTTCTTCTCTTTATTAGTATTTACTTTTATATCTCCTCTATTTTTGGTGGCAGGCACAGTAGACAGCTGTAGGAGTAAAGACCTTAAAGGGGTTAATAGAGGTTTATTAGTAAAAAAGGTAATAATTTAAGAAGTACTTAAAATTGTAGTAGTAGAGACTTTACATCACTTAGTAGCTTTATTACTGGAAGTAAGAAGAAGTAAGTTAGTAAATGTAAAGTTAAAGATTAAGTGAGAATATATCAAATAGGAGTAGCTGAGCTAATAGAGCTAAAGTTAGAGATAATAGAGATATTAATATTATTTAGATAAATAAATTACTTGATGATTATAATAAGAGATCTCTTTCCTTTATGAGTAAAAAACTTAATGATATTACTACTAATAAAAACTAAATTTCTAATATATAGTAGGGGAACACAGCTCTAATGTAAAGACTCTAGAAAGATATAATAAATACTAAAGACTTTAAACTTAAGGTATCTATTATCACCTCAGCCTCTATAGATTTTAATAGTGATTTTAAAAACATAATTAGAATAATCAGCAGGCATGTCACAGTAAGCAATACAAATAATAATAGTGAATAAAAATAGACTATTAGAGTGTCATGATAATATGCCAAGTCTGAAAGCCTACTATATTATATTAATGATCAGATTGATTTGATTATTCTCTGATCTTATAGCAGGTTACATCAGGCCAGCATATATATATTATTAATATTAGGATAGTGTAGTTGCATTGCCATCTAGGCCTATATATAGAATAGGCTAACCTTTAGTATTCTAAGAATTAGTAATTTATTTCTTAATTAATTCTATCTATTAGTATCACTTCATTCTATTTTTATATACTATTAATCAGTTTATCTTTATATCCTGATCTACCCTTATTTCTTAAGGTTAAAGCAGAGCCATCTCTATTACACTTATCATATAAAATGATAATGAGTTTTTATTACTTAGCCTTATAAGTTCAAATCACTTCTCTGATCATTGCAGAGGCAAGCTATTAGTAGCATGTTAATGCTAAAGCTAGTTACAGTAATTTATAATTCTAATTATAATATCTCTATTCCTTCTGACTTTAAGGCATCTGAACTGGATAACTCATTGAGTCATACTATTTTTACTCATAATGAATCTATGAAGATCTTATGAGAAGAGATTACTCTTTCTAAATACTATAATATTAAGATGAGTGATCTAATATCTTATTATAAAAAATCTATTAATAAATATCATATATTTACTCATTTTCTTAAATACAAATATGAGTTAGCTTCTGAAAAATTCTCTTATAATCATGCTCATATCCTGTATGCTATAATATAGTTACAAGGAACAGTCAAAATGACTTAGAGTATTAAGAAGTTAGAATTACATTATAAAGAGATAATATTTAACTGAAAGAAATTTAAAGAGTTTCTCATAAATTAACTTAAAAATCATCACAATTATGACTATCTTATTGCTTCTTAATTTCATAATTTAGTTCAACAAGAGAATCAATCAGTTCATACTTTTAAAGCTTCTTTTGATGAATATTGAAATGAACTTGAATATCACCTTTATATCTTATAAATGTAGTTTTTTTATGCTAAGTTGCATCCCTTAATTTAGAATACTATCAATAATTATCAGACTATTCTAATAGATTGAATAGAGCTAGTTAATTTAGCATCTTATCTTCAATCTTAATTGAAGAAACCCCAACAACCTTCTCAGTAAAATCAGTCTGCTGATATAGGTGCTGATTTTTATAATATCAAGTATTTTATAATTATTAGTATTAACAAAAAGGGTATGAAATGTAGGTAAGACAGATTCATTTCAAAGCTATCTTCTAAGCCTACTAATAATATTTCTCTAAAAGAGTAGAAGAATAGAGAGGATAAGAATCTCTATTTTAATTATAGTAAATCTGATCATTATGTAAAGGATTACTAATCTAGTAAAGAGAAGAAAAAGAATAGTAAGAATGTTCTAAAAATCTCTACAGTCTAAATAAAAGATGCTTTCACTTAGTAATAACTACACTTAGATCTTTAACTTCATTTTATCATGCTTATTAATACTCTCTCTGATGCAGTTATGACTTATTACCTATTTAATCCTGAGTTGCAGGTGAATTGCATAGCTGTAAAGTATCTCACTAAGTATGAATAAGAAGTTCCAGAAATTTCAGATATAATTTGATTTTCTATGAGTAATTTTTATTTCTAATTTGATTTGAAGATGATTTTAATAAAAGCTACTAATTCAGAAGGCCATTCAAATGAAGAAGATTTACTCTATTAAGTTATAAAAATGTTAGATGAGGATATTATTCTAGAAATACCATAAATGTTAATGAATAATCTATAAGTTAATTGGGTTACTTAAATATAGTACTATCATCTTACTGATGATCAAATAACTATTGAAAGTTCTAAAAAGTTTGTAAAAATGATTTAGAATGTGTCCTGTGTTTATTATATTATCAGTGATGAAATTAATATAGATCCTTCAGATTAAATCTTAGTTATATTACATATAGGAGCATTGGAGTCCTCATTGGATCTACATATATAAAATGTATTTAAAAAGTTTTCTACTATTTTTTCAGAAGAAGGTACATCAAAATTGACTGATGTGGAAAAAGTAGCATATAAAATCAATTTAATTAATGATGCTTTATCATCTTACAGCCCTTTATATAATTTATCTGTGAAAGAACTGAATATATTATGAAAATTCTTGAAAAAGATGTAGTCTTAAAATTAGATTTGACCTTCATAAAGCCCAGCCAGAGCTCCAATACTATTTATACCTAAAAAGGATAATAGTCTTCAACTTTGTGTAGACTACTAAGGTTTGAATAGGATAACTATTAAGGACTATACTCCACTACCCCTTATTAAAGAAATAATGGACTGGCTGAGCAAGATGAAATGCTTTTCTAAGCTAGATCTCAGAAATATATATTATTATATTTACATCAAAGAAGATGATGAATGAAAAATAGCTTTCTGAATGAAATATAAGTATTTTAAATTTTATGTAATATCTATAGGATTATGTAATGTGCTGGCTATGTTTCAGTCCTATATTAATTAAATACTTTGTAAACTTATTAATATCTACTGTATAATCTACCTTAATGATATTCTAATCTTCTTCAAAAATGAGAAAGACCATGAAAAGTACATACATCAGGTGCTGGAAAGACTCTAATAATATAATCTTTATATAAAGGAATTAAAATGTGCTTTCTTTGTAAAGGAACTAGAGTTCCTAGGCTTTATAATTGAGGTTAATGGAATTTAAATGGATTAAAACTGTGTGATCACTATTCTTAAATGGCCTGAGCCTTAAATGTTTTAAGAAGTTTAAATTTTCTTAGAATTTATAAATTTCTATTAACAGTTTATATATGCCTATTTAAGAATAATTACTCTCATAACAGACTTACTAAAAGGCAGTACTAAGGAAAAGAAATCTGAACTGTTTATATTTACTAAATAAGCTTGAATAGCATTTCAAGAAGTTAAGTAAGCCTTTGTAGATGCTATATTACTTAATCACTTTAACCCTGAAAAGTTTATATAAGTAGAGATAGATGCTTTGAAATTCAGAATTATCAGGATTCTCTCTCAATTATCTAAGAATGTGCAACTAGAACCTGCTGACAATACATAAGATTCTAAGAGAAGTTAGTGGGAAGATACCTATTTACTTATGACATATAGATGAGATTAATTACTAGTTACCTTCTATTTGAAGAAGTTAAATCTAATGTAATATTAATATGATATGTATGATTAAAAATTATTGATAATTATTAAATCATTTTGAGTATGAAGATACTATATATAAGGCACTAAATTCCCTATTCAGATACTAATAAATTATACTAATCTATATTACTTCTTCATTATCAAGAAGCTATCTAATAGACAAGCATGTTAGGCAGAAGAGCTATTAGAATATGATTTTTATATTTACTACTATTCAGATTAGCTTAACCCTGCTAATATACTATTAAGGTGACTAAACTATGAAATAATCCTTTAAGAGGAAGATGTTAATAGAGTACTTCCTACATTACAGTGAAAACTAGCTGTATGGAGTTTGATCATACTTAGTATAGATAATGTTAATAAAGTGCCTGTGAAGAGAAAATGCATGACATCAGAGACAACTACATAGAGTAGTTAAAATGATATTGCACAACTAGCTAGTATAATACTATTTAAAAGGGCTGACACTAATAGTTTAGAACATCTTATACTTCATTTAGTAACTATAGAAGCTGTATAAAATGAAATGAGCTATAATCTTCCATTTAGAATGCTTATTAAGTTCATTAAAGAGATTTAGAAGAGGAATATCTTTACTGCATCTTAAATTTAAAAATTAAATAGATGTGAAGATTCTAGAAGAGATTTTCTAACTAAGTCTATAGATTTAAGATCAGCTAAGTCAGCTATAAATTGTTAGCATCTTGGAGAGTATGGACTTCTAATGCAAAATGAATCTATATTTATCTCAGAAAGTAAGATCTTACATAAAGAGCTACTATACATTCATTATAATGATTTCTATGCAGGACATTTTGAGATCAATAAGATGAAAGAATTACTTTAAAGGAAGTATATATAGAAAGAAATTCAAAATAATATAGTTGATTATATCAATACATGTAATATATACTAAAGGGTGAAGGTTCTGAGGCACTTACACTATGAAATCTTATTATTATTATCAATTCTGAATTAACTGTAGAAATCTATATCAATAGACTTCATAATAAATTTACTGAAATCTTAATTTCAGGGTAAGAGATATGATAGTATTCTAGTCATCATTGATTGATATATAAAGATAGCTAAATATATCCCCTGTCTAAAGATCATTAAAGCCCTGGATCTAGCTGAATTAATTATAGGTTTAATAGTTAATAAATATGAACCTTCAAAGTCAATTATATCTAATTATAGATTAATATTTATAAGTTACTTCTAGTTAGTATTTTACTATCCTCTTTAAATTCAGTAAAATTTATCAACAGCCTTTCACCCTCAATCTGACAGTTAAATTGAATGTCAAAATCAAACATTAGAGCATTATCTTTAAACATATTACTCTTACTATCAAGATGATTGGCCAAAACATTTATCAACAGCTTAATTTGCTTATAATAATGCTAAGCAAGCTTCATTGAATATGTCTCCATTTTTTGCATTCCTCAGATATAACCTAGATCTACTCTAAGACATTATAGATGACATTCTTGAGGGGGAGGCAAGCTCTGCTGGAAATCAAAGAAAGCCTCAGGAAGTACTAAATGTGATGTAAAAATTTAAGATATTAAGGAAAGTTTATGACATGTTAATAAATACCCTACATCATGCCTATGAAAAGTAGGCACAGTACTATAATTAGAAGCATAACTTGAAACTAATGATATTTTAACTTGGAGAAGAAGTCTTAATTTCAGTAAAGAATATTAAGATAATAAGATCATATAAAAAGCTAGATAATTGATGGCTTGAACCATTCCTAATTATCAAAATAATTAGAAAGCAAGCTTATAAGGTTAAGCTACTCTCATCATTCAGCAGTATTCATCCTATTTAAAGCTGCTGCTGAGATGGAATGGGACAGGATGAAAAACTATTTCTATATATTTATTCTATAGATATTAATCCTGTTCTGTCTCATACTGAAATATATACTTCTATATTCTATTCTATAATCAAATTAAAATCCCATGTTCTATTCTATTATATGAATGGTTCTCCTGTGTCTCATCCTGTTCTATCTCATAAATAGATGGGATGGAATGGAATGGGAAGGGAAATCCCAGATACAATAATAAATCATATATAGTTAGAAATTATTATGAAAAATTTTATATGAATTATTATCATTTCTCAAAGTTATATTTTTTCTACTATATTAATTTTCCACTTATTATAGTAATAAGTTAATACTTACTCTATATTATTATATCATTTCTACTATATATTTACTCCTTAGTATCTAAAGCTACTATAAGCTCTTAAACTACTCTTCATGCTTCTCAACCACATGCTCCTCAGACTTATCAATTATAGGCTCTAAAATCCCATGCTTCTTAGTCATACACTACACACCTCTCTCTACCATAAACTCTATAACCCCACTCTCCTTTAATATAAGCCTCTTAAATTCTTAACTATAGATTTCATCACACAGCCTTTCTCCTTATTCTTCAGAATTAAGATCAGATCTACTAGATCAAGCTTTATATTTCTATCTTTATCTTTCTTACTTATAGTATCCTTCTTCTTCTCACTATTAACTCAGTCCTTATCATCTGATGTATTCTGGGCTGGCCTTTTGTTACCAAACCAAACTAGGACTAAATTTAACCTTAGTCACTTTATCTAAAAGATTAGTCCCAGTTTAGTCCCATTTACTCCTTATTTATACCTAGTTTTGTTTGGTCCCAAAAGCTTAAAGTATAGTATAAAAGTAACCAAACCAAACCAACTTTCCTAGTCCCAATTTAAACTAAAATATTTTATATTTTAAATGCATTAAAATGTTATTTAAATAACTTTTTAAAATTGAAAATATTTTAAATTGATCTGATCCTAGTAAATTTTTGAAAATATAGTAAAAATATACTAAAAATATACTAAAAATAGTAGATTTTTGCCAAGAAATGAGACTAAATGGGACTAAAATGGGACTAAAAAAAGTCTAGTCACTTTTAGTCCCATTTTAGATTATATAGAGTTAGTCATTTTTCATGTTTTAAAGCTTTAAAGTCATGTTTTATACTACCTTTTGGCACTAAATGGGACTAAAACCAAACCAAACCAACATGAAAATTCCTAGTCCCAGCGGCCAGTCTATACAGTATTCACATCAAAGTCATTCAACTCACACCCTATTACCTATATCTTCATACTATAATCTTTAATCTTTACTCTCTATTTTTTATTCTCTCCCACAGCTACCTTCAGCTTCACACCTCTAAAGTATGAATAGCTTATCTCTTTTAAAATTGATAGAACAAGCTGCATATCATCAACTTAGAGGATTTTCTTCTAGTAATAGATCAAGTAGAGATTTACATCTGAAGTACTATTAGTATTATATTATTAATAGATTGTTATATTATCTCATTATCTACATTTAAAGAGCATCATCAGTATCTTCTTACTAATGAGGCACAGACAATTAATGACCTCAGCCTGGATATAGTACTCATCACCTAGATTTTTCCTATCTATCTTAGGTAAATTCTGAATTATCTTCCTCACAAGCTAACTAAATGGCTTTATTTCCAAAACTAAGTGCATACTTATCTGCTAAAATGTAATCTCCTTCTCTTCAATTAATCTAGCTGTTAGTAAATTATTAATATTATTCTAAATAATATCTTACCTGATAGATCAGCTGATAACTATAGCTCAGATTTAATATCAATATAATTCTTAGCTAGTATTATTTTTTTTTGGGTTTAGGTTAAAAAACTGCCTCAGGCACCCACCTGAATGGGTTCACAGGTTGGGTGTGTTTAGCTAAACCTAAAAAGTCAGGTTAGTAGGTTAGAATGGGGCAACCCATTTGACCTGCTGTAGATCACCTTAAAGGGTTAGTGTGGATTTAATTGCTAAATTTACCTAAAATGAATATTTATGCATGCATATTTTAGAAGGTATATGTACAATTTTGCAGAACATGTCATACAATATAGATATATATTAAATTTAGTAAAATATCAATATAAATGAAGATGTATAAAATCAACATAAGTTTAATTTTAACTATTTAGAAGATAACTGAAAACACTACATATAAGATAACCAAAAATATTATATAGAAGATAATTGAAAATAATAAGTCTATTTACATCTATTTATTTCATCTCTGATTGTAACACTAACTTGCCTACTTCTATATGAATGGATACTCTAAACCTTCAATGCATGCATTGATCTCCCCAGCTAAAAAGTTCTGACAACCTGGTTAAAGAATAGCCCTTTTAATTTTTAACTTACTTATAGATTTTAAAAACATTATAACCCTTATCATCTGAATGTTCATCTAACTCATGGAAATCCTCATCTGAAGACTCATATAATGCTAGATTTTGATCTAGTGAACTGTATGAATCAGATTCCTGTTGAGCCAACCTTTTCTCCTCCACTTAGTTATATTTAGCTAGGGTTATGAAGATAGGTTCATTCATATCATATTAACTAGGCCATTAAATGTAGAAGGAAAGATTAATGTTGTTTAGAGTTCATAAAAACTTAAGTGTTTTCTTACTAATCTAATGAATTATATTTATTATAGTGATATAATTCTTAAAAGCTCCTTCATCACCTATTCTCTCCCTTAAGTTATGAAACTTTAGGAATATATCACATTATTTTCCAATTATTATTCTAAGAGATCAGCAGAAGTTATTGAAGCAGTCTGATGAGCTCATATAGAGAGAATTGAAAATATAGATTAGATAGGAAGATTTAATGTTATTATAGATAATATAAGAATCTAAATTATAGATTAGTATTATTAGTAAATAAATATTATATATAAAGAGAAACATACTTTTATGTCTGTAAATACAGTTCTCCAGATCTTAAATGTATTTGACCTGCTCAAGTAGAGCAAATATGAGAATAATATTCAATTCAGTAGTCTAATAGTAATAGAATAGAATCTCTTGTTTAATTATACAAGCCTTGCAATTAGACTGCAGACAAGTCTGAGTCAAGTTGATTATATATACTTTTAAGTTGAGTTACTTGTAAATCTATAGTCTTTCAAGCTAAGTCCAAGCTAAATATATATTAAACTCAACTCAATCTAAATCATCAATAAGAACTCTCAAGCTAAATATTTATTAAATAACATCTAGAATCAATCCAAATAATTCTGAGTTAACTTGAGTTAGTACATGAGGATTATTTTCATTATATTCTAACTAGTAATCATTCTATCAAACATTTATATTAAAATTTAAAAATCTTAATGCTAATAATCAATCTTTCTTTTTCTTCTTAAAACATCCTTCTATACTTTATTATACCTTAGACTTTCTATCTCTTCCTCTTCTTCCTTTTTTTATAGATAGCCTCTCATTCTCATTATTATCTTCCTCTCTCATATGCTTTTCATCAGTTGCTTCATCCCCATCATCCTCTTGCCTTCTAACTACTGAAAAGACCTTAGTATTATCACATAAGATACCAATCATTTCATTAATTACTGAATTCAAACCTACTTTATGTAATTGGGATAACTTGAGATCAAAATATTGTATAGAATAAGGTTGTCTTTGCTACATTCCTGGGCTATCCATGGCTATTTATACTACAGGGCCTGACTAAGCTATGTAGGTGACTAAGCATCATGGATATTCCATGGCATGAAGCATGCATGTGTAATAAGTGGCCTCTTTTAGAAAGGCACACAATGCCCTCATTGCAGTAATTACATGCAGGATTATAGAGCTAACAAATAAAATATGGGATCTTGTAATGTATAATATAATAATGAACAATACATCAAGTGAAAAAGAAAACCTTACTCTCTATCCCCACAGTGGTCTCCACATTCCATAACTGAGTCATTGTAGAGTATAGAGACTTGGGGGTATCCATAATGTCAGCTTTCATTACTACTCCTCCTCTATAGTAAATCCTTCCAGATTCTCCTCAAGGCAATCTTCATTTATATAGCATACCTCATAGTAGGGTATTCTACATTCCTTGACAACTATAAGGATCTCCTTTGCTTTCTTTTCTTCAACACCAAGCAGTTCAATGAGCTATTATATGGCATGAGTGTAGGCAAGTATGATATCTTTCTAGAGAGCTGTGTTAAGAGTCTTAAGGCTGGCAAATAGAGTTAGTGCAGACTTAATTGAGTAATCATGGGTGTATTCAGTGAGTTCATTAATAGCTATATACAATTCTTTATCAGACAGGCCTCACATATTACTATATCACATCTCTATGCTAGATTACTTATTCAGTATTGCCATGGCATCTGCAGGTCCAGTGTTATGCAAATACATTAATCATAGTGCTACCTTAAAGTTATCTAGTACATCTAGGAGTTTTTCTGGTATTATTACTAGTTCCTGCAGCTACTCAATCTTCTATCTGATTTACTACATTATCATCTTTTTAATTATATAGAATAGCACTTCTTTCTTATTTTAGTAATCTGCCAGAATATTTACATCATCATTGCTGATTTTACACAGTCAAGCTATATATCATACTACTTGTGTGTGATCTTTGTCAGCCTCAGAGCTCTCTAGTAAAATCTTCTCTTACTAGGTCATAGTTTCTCCTGTTACTTCTTGATAGTTGATGAGATTTTTTATTGCTTTCTATCTGATATCAATATCTATAGACATAATGTGGTTGTATGAAACATCTAGATCAATCCATCACCAAACAAGGTCTGTAGCTTTTTTGAGCTATATATTATTTAATATGATAACTACCTTAACTACTTGTTTAGCTTCAGAAGGGTACATTCATGGAATCTCCTGTGTGAGAGGAGGGCTGGGCAGGACTTCTTGAATTTTACCACTAAGCTTCTCTTAGTCAGGCTATTAACCCTGAGACTTAAAGACATCATTAGTGTTAGTGTCATCAAGTTTCTATAGGGTCCTTTGCAGTTGCCCATTCACCATAATAAACATGTTATAGAATATAGTGCTAGATGCATGTAATATTTTAACTATAGCCTCTATTTCATATTACTTCAGTCACTATAGTTTCATGATGTGTTTGACAGCATCTTCACAGATATACATATCTTTATTAGTGGTGTTAGAGGTCCCAGTCATATAGGTATCCTCTGTGAGATTATTAAGTTACTTTCCCTATTATTTCATAATATCTTTAGCTATGTGATGTAGTTTCTAGTTGCTTACAGCAATCATCTTATTATATGAGGTGCCTGTGGATTTCCAGTTATTCATTATGTCATGTGCTGACTGTACTTCCATATTATATAGAGTTATAACATGTTGGACTGCTTCCTTACTTCTCTTAGCAATATATAGTATGAGAGCCTCTATGATAATTATTGGAGTCTCTATGGCAGTTTTGTGGTTCTCTAGTTGCAGGGATGAAGTTTCATTGTGAGTCTAGTAGTTATCTAAGGGAGTGTCAGTGCTGATGAAGTTATTATTACTGATGTGCTCTTCATCATTAGCATTCTCTAATATATCTATTAGTTTATTAGTCATAATCTGATTGTCATTTTGTAGGCATTTAAGAACCTCAGCCTCTGTACAGTCAAGTCTCTAAGCCAGGATGTATATCATAGAAGAGCATTCAATGTGAAAGAATTGAGTTTGCTCAATTTGCTCCTGGCAGTTCTGATGGTAGAGGTCATTTATGGCATTTATAACATCTTACTTAGTTATACCTAGTAGGAAGATCATGGTGTTCTGATATTCCCATTCATTTAGTAGAATATTAATTTCCCAGTTTCACACTATAGCTCTTTAATCTTGTAAGTATACATATTACTTCTTATCTATAATATACTTATCTGTTTTATATCTACTTTGAATGTTCAATGCAGCTTGCTAGTGTGCTTTCCTGATTGTATATGTATCATTATATCTGATCTTACTCTTGCTAAGATGTTTTCCAAGGGAATCACACACTTTGTAATCTGAATTGCAGAAGGTATTTTAGAGGAAGATGGGTTTATTTGCATTATTAATTATTTTTATAGCACTAATCTTATTATTCTTATTTTATTTGTCTTTAATCCCATCAATTATCATTCTAATCTTAATCTTCAGGTGTTTTACTTAAGGCTCCAGTAGAAGTTCTTTCAGCTCAGGGCCTTGGAAGTTTCAGCCCTTTCCTGAGTCTACATGTATCTTTAGAATTAAAAATCATAAGGAATTCCCAGTAATAAAGAGTACTAGAGTTGTATTTTCTTTCTCAGCCTGTCTTGCTTTATGATCTTTCAGTTGGGGAACTAGTCTATTGTTATGAAGTATTTAATCACATCTCTGATCTTTCAGGCTAGTAATGATGGTTTGCAGAGCCAGGACCAACATTGTATTAATAACTGTAATAGGGAATTCATGATGTTTCATGTCCATAATGAGTATATTCATTTCCCAGTCTAAGTAACCTAAAGTTTTGAATGTTTATTTCACTTGCTTCTCATCTACCTTCTTATTTATTATTCTTTATTTTCCCTTTATGTCATCAGCTCTACCTGCAGGGGAGCTGTTACTAATATTGAGGTCTATAAGATTCATTGTGCTAGCTGGGAAGTTAGTAATTACCTGAAGTGTTTAGTATCTCTTTCTAGGGGTTTTTACTAGTATAAGAGGCACATTAGTATGTTCATGTTACTTTATGATTTTAGATGCAGAGGCATTTTTGTCTTTAGCCTTCTTAACTCTATTTTTACTATCATCTTTATTGCTGCAGGGTGCCATGGTGACTTCACATCTTATAGCATGAAGGTAGGTGTGCAAGTGTGAGTGGGTAAGAGTAGGGAGGGGTAGTTTTGAGTAGATTATATGTATATGGGATTAGCAAAGTATTATCAGTGAACTTATTATAGCAATAATTGTAAATATCTGCAGATTTTAAAGACTGGGTCTCTCAATACCATGGGAAGTTTCTATATCCAGTGAATATTTGTTTCATATCTCATTATAGGGATAGTGTTTGCTATGGAAAGTCCATAACTTTCAGCAAATTCCTCAGTGGGATCATTACATGTAGTAAATACAATCAAGATGATGGGAGTGTGCAGCAAACATGTCAGCAAACAGTAAGATATAGAATAACTATAGAGAAATACATATCAGAGTTTGAGCAGACTGGTGGGATAATACTATTATAGATGTGAATGTATAAGTACATGAGGATGCTATCTATATAAACTAGTGTAATAATGGGGCAATGGAGATTCCATGAAACAAAGAATTTAATCAGGTAATAAAGATATTAATATCATGTAAGGGTATGAAATCTCTATAGCTAGTAATTGCATGTTTTCTTTCTAATTTATATTCTATGAACATCAAAGCACTTTTAGGGTTCTTTCAGGTTTTTTGGAAGGCTAGGCTACTGCTTTTGCAGGGCAACCTTATTACAGTCTTATCAGTAACATAGATTCTTCCCAGTCATACTTATATTATTATATAAGCTCCTTCATCTCTTGGAGGGTATGCTTCAGATATTATCTATCTTCTTCTAGGCTGTAGCTCTTCCACTTTATGAGGTATTCAACCTTATTACTGCATTTAAGAGTCTTTATTCATTTTACTATTATTTTTTCTATCTCATATAATTTCCATTCATCTGAATCTCCTTCCATCATGACAGGGCCTGATGTCAGCAGAGTGCATCTAAAGGGGTCTTCCTCTCATGGGGTAGGTTTCAGATGAGCAATGAAAATCACAGAGTGTATGTAGAAGTATACTGGGAGGTTCAGAAGATAAGTAAGGCTACTAACTCAGCAGTGGATTGTGAAGAGGCCTACATATTAAGAGGCAAACTTACTATAAGTCTGAAGTAGTAGTATATCATATCCTTTACTAATTCAGAGGAGCACCTTATCACCTATAGTAAAGAATCTTGGAGTATGCTTCTTATTGTAGTATTTCTTTATAAATATCACTACTATATGAAGTATCTTATTCACATCAAGGCAGCTGAAGAAATTCTGAGAACTTTGATCTTGAAATGTTTGTACTAGCTGGAGTGGTGTTTTAAGCTTCTGGCCATACATATATTAGTAGGGGAATATCCCTATTACTAACACTATAACACTATTAAAGAGTACTTAGAGTAAGAGGGCTGAGTCCTCTCATTGCTATGGATCTTCTAGAGTTATAATTATATGTTAGAGGATAATCTCATACATTTAATTTGTAATCTCTAATTGACTGTCTACTTGAGAGTGATAAGTTATGATATAGAGGAGATCTACCCCTAGAGACTTAAAGATTATTATTCAGAAATCACTGAGAAACTTCTTGTCTCTATCTGAGATGATGTAAGATGATGTGTCTCAGTCACCTATCATTAATTACTTGATAAATGGCTTGACTCAGGATTCTACATCTTAATCCTAGCATTTTGGGATGAAGGCTGTCCTCTTGCTTGTCTTGCAAGTAATAGTCATGCTAGCATCAAATCATTTCTTGGGGAGATCAAGGACAATGTCAATCATAATCATATAAAATAGGGATGGTTCCATAATGATTGGCTGTAGTGTGCTATATAGCTTGTAACATTAAGTAGCATTCTATAGGCAGCTGAGGCAGTAATAAATATATTCCTTAATGAGGTGAGTTTTCTTATAGATTAACAGGCTGTTCAGCTTCTCTATAGTTCATTATAGTCTAAGGTGTGCATCTAAGTGTGTGATTTTGATGACATCATTAATGAGAGACTGAGAAATGCAGAGCTGTATAGTGTCCCTATGATTATAATATAGCAGATTATTATCAAAGTTAATATAATATAGCAATTTGATTCAGTTCTCCACTGGCAGTACATTATTTGCCTTTATGATATTCAAGATTGTGGCCAGCCTCAAGTCTTGCTGATAGACATCTAGAAGTCTTTATTAAAACTATGGGAATATTATAATTATTATAGCTGTGTAATTCATTAGGAATGTATTTGTAGCCTTAGTGATTAGATCTTTTAGGGGCTCATTCTGATCTATAGGCACATCTGACTGCAATTAAGATAGAGCATCTGGGATAATGTGTGTGCAGCCAGGTTTATAAAATATCTATAGGTTGAATTGCTGTATGTATTGAGCAGCTTAAATAAGCCTTAAATTGAGCTTGTTTATAGATGAGGTAGTCAGTGATATCTATCTGGCAATCTATAGTGTGGCTGAGTAGTCAGTATATATAACTACTGGAAGTTCTATGGCTTCAACTATGTGTTGCACTTTTTTAAGTGCTTAGACCAGACACATAACTTTTAGTTCTATCAGCTAGTATCTGGTTTCTACTGATGTTAGGATTTTAGAGAGAAATATAATTAGTTCTACCCTTATTAATGGAGGTAAGGTTTCAAAGTCTGGGGTCTTTTCATACTATATGTCCTTAAGTGATGCTCATTCTGATTTTACATGAAATATTATCACTCTGAAGCCTCTCTATTTCAAAGCATCAACATCAAAGAAGAGATATCACATGTTATCATAATACATTAGAAACAGACCCTTAGTAAATACTATCTATATATTCTTAAATGCTTTCTCTTCTTTTTCTGTGAGCTTTCCAAGGGGTATTCAGATAGAGAATTGGGTCTATAATCTTCTTTTTACTAGTACATCCTTTAGGAGCATCATCTTGCATGCCTGTAGGGGTTCTGTATAATAGGTATAAAAAGATATGTAGTTTCACAGCCATCTAGTTGTCTCAAGGTAAGTCTCTAGGTCCTTCAGGTTTTTTGAGAATATAATCTTCACTAGTGTGGCAATCCAATCTTCCATCAGTGTGAGGCTCAGGGATGAAATCTTGTGCCCTAGTAGTCTGACTAAAGGGAAGCCAATAAATACTTTCTTTAAATTGATGATGATGTTCTTATCATGAAATAGGATGAAGATCTTTCTTAGATATTTACTATCTTTTTTCATGATGACACTTATAGTAACTAGATCATCAATGTAACAGCAGACAAACTTCTTGAACTTCTTTAAGAAGAGGTCAATCTTGTGCTGTACATACACTGAAGAGTTTATATATCTCATTATTACTACTGAAGAGATCTCTTGTCTGCAATGCAATACAACTAATAAGTATCATCAGTGGTCATGGTGGACTCTCCATTAGTAGAAGAAGCTCATACAGTTAAGAACAGTAATATAATAATATTCTTTTATAGAGTTGATGATCTCTACCTACTATATCATTAAGTATACATCAGACTCAACTATCTTATTCAGTTTTCTGACATTAATTACAGGATGATTTTTTCATACTCTATTAATCTCCTTTCATACTATAAATACTAGGTATCCTGAGGGGGTATGGTTCATTGCTCATTCCATGCATTCTTGAGCATACAATTTGTTAAAGAGCTCATCTATGACCTCACAGTTCTTTTAGCCCAGAGAATATACTTTTACCTGTGTCTGAAGCTTGTAATCCTCTAGTGGTAAGAGAGGAATCTGCATTTACTTCTCCTTCAGCAGGTTCATAGTATTATCATGATTTTTTCAGATTTTGGGGAATTCATTGCAGATCTGCATGAAGTATTTAGTAGTCTCCTTATCACCATAAATTGTTATATTATTAGGTAGCTTTACTTTTACTCCTATAGAGTTAATATTGATGGCATGCAGGGATTCCTCCATTAACTCTGATATGTCTAGGTTGTCATTCAGCTTCTATTAGAGCTGTTGTCTAGAGAGGCTGAGAGCTAATAACTCTACTATAAGGTTAATCAAGTATGCATTAGTAGCATCATATTCTCTCAAGGTACTGATATGGGATCTCCATGGGATTATTACCTACCTATCTATGTTATTAATGACATGGGCAAATAGGAGATTATAATTCATAATTTGCATATATGCCTGGAGTAGCAGCATTGCAGGGTCAAAGATATAGTTCCTATTTATAGGTAGGTATTCCTCTTTGTTAAGGCAGCACCTGAGGGGAATTTTCACCTCTAATCTAGGCAGAATGATAACTTTAGCATCTGAATATACTAACCTAATAGCTTGATGATCTTTCCTTGGTGTCATCAAAATCTTGACTTCTACATCCTCATACAACTTTATTCATAGCATTCTTTTGTCTAGATCTATAGTGATGCTCTCCAGCACCATATTATCTATATCAAGCAGCAGGTTGATATGAAGGTTGTCAATGATATATATCTCCACTGAGATTTAGGCAAGCACTGATGTATATTCCTCATCTAACAGGACTACTAATAGTATGAGTAGAAGTATAATTATCTCTGAGAACTTCATGAAATCTCTGACACCTCTAACTAGTATTTAAGAGCATGATAGGCATAATATCTTATCACACTACTATTCTAGGAACTTCTTGCTTATAAGGGTCATCATGCAGCCTGAGTCTACACATATCAGCAATGGCTTGAAGGTGTCTTGGCAGAACACTATCACTATGATAGTAGCATACTTCTAGTTGTAGAATGTATATCCATATGATGTATTCAGATCAGCTGGTCACTGGGATATTATCACTCATGATGTAAAGTTAGGACTCACATGAAAGGCCTGTGGAGTTGCCATGCAAGTCTTCAGGTGTTTATACAGATTATTATGCAAATTAAATACTTCACCACATTTATAATAGATGGCTGTTGTAGGATCCACATGAAATATATCTACCTCTAAATTATATATACTATCATTATATAGCTACTTCTATGGATTATCCATAGACATTTCTGCATCATCATAGTAAGGATCAAACTCCACCTTCTGGCCATATAGATCTTCTGTGAACTCCTCCAATTTCTTGAGATTAGCATGGAATGCTACTTGTTTGCATGGCTGCTGATTTCACAGCTGCCTACTGAGCAGGTTAGCATTAGAGATACCCTTAGATGCTAGTAACTAGAGCTGTTACTTCAGGGCTGGCAGTTTGAGATAATCTTACTAGGCTTTGTCTTGATAGTTTTCATTGTGCTGGTTGTAGTAGCTATCATATTAGTTGTTATTACCATTATATTAATTGTTATTCCTACTATAGTCACAGTACTGTTTATTGACATAGTCCTGTGCCTGATATCTGGGCTGATATTAGTAAGTAAGCCATTCAAACTAATAGGAATACAATCCTCTACCACACTCACAGTAATTACTTTAAGGGGTAAAGTTACTATAATAGGATCTACACTAATTATATATATTATTCATATATCAATCATTACTTGCAAATTGATCTGTTCAGTGGATCTATTTGCAGTAAATAATCTCAGTGAACTCCTCAATGATCATATTCTCTTCTAGTTCATTAATAGTGGCTCATAGAGTAACATCCAGGTTATTCCATGTATGTAGGACTTGAGCATACTTGGTTTCTCCTTAGCCACAGTGTTTTGCAGCTGCAGAGACATCAAGAATGTAAGAGATTAGACTGCATCTATCATAAAGATTCTGAAGAGAGTACTTAATCTCATTAAGCTTTTATAATGCTTGATTACTCTTAATGTAGAATTATCATTAGAGAATCTTAATTCATTTATTTACTTCATTATCTATAGTAATAAGTTCTGTGCAGGTAATATCATTCAGCTCCTAATTCCATCAGGATTCTACTTCTCCTTTGAGGTATAAATCTAAATTCTGTCAGATTCTTGCTGCATCCCTGGTTAAAGCTGTGACCTTAAGTTGATTCATAAAAGCATGTACATTCCTGTAGTAAGTCTTGCCTTCTTTATTAATAACATCATCACAGCCCCACAATGTGAGTACATCAGGGTAGAAGAAACCAATGTCCTGGGGTTTCCATGGAGCAGTCAAGATTAATGGTGCAGATAGAGGCTGTACTAGTAGCTAAGCTGATGCCAGCTGAGCAGCAATGATTCTGATGTGAGAGAGTAATTTCCATAGGGTTTATATCTGACACAGAGTGAAACTTATATCATCAGCAGATTCACCAGTGCCTGCAGTGGCTAGAGTGCTATTCACATTTAATATATTATCTAGCTATCCAATAGATAACAGCTGTAAGGGTTGCTCTTTATCAGTTAGAGTTATATTTAGGGTTTCTGAAGACTCCATGAGTATTAACTCTAGTGCTCTACAAAATAAAGTGCTGCTTGGTATCAGGTTAATCTGCAAGAATGATTAAGCTAAACAGGGTGAGATATTACTCTCTAAGTATGGCTTTAGACCTAGCAGGAGGTATACCTATCTTATTAGTAAAGTCTTGAAGAATACTTCTTCTCAGTGGGTGAACATGCAACTCTGCTTGAAGTAGTTTGTGTGATTATGAAATTTAAGAACTACTTGATTAAGCAATAAGTAATTAATAGGCTAGTCTGATGATATCAGTGAGACTACCTGAGCATCCTCAGAACTTCTATGTGAATTAGCACATGAGCATGTACACTCTTGTGATTCTATAGATACCTGCCTGGACTTAGATGAGGAATTTGAGCAGGTAGTTTGCTCAGTCATAAATATTACCCTTATAATTATAGTGTCCTGTAAAAAGTCATGATGAGGGAAGTTGGAGTTGAAATACTCAATAATCTAATAAGTAAGTTCTACTATCTAAATATAAAAGGTCATTTCATAGTTCTTTGAATATAAGGGCTGCTGACATCAACAACTATCATCAGATGAAATAGATCTTCTAAGGGGAAAAGTCCACAGAAAAGTGCAGAAAGTAAGAAAGATACTATACTATTTTGAGGATAAGAGCAGTTAGAAGATGTGTGCTAACATAATGGATGTATATGCATTATGCCTTTTTAGGGAAAGGACTACAGAAAATCTCAGAAAAACTTGAAAACTAGAAAGAGAGAAAGTACTTTTTGAGGAGGTAAAAAAGTGGGCAATTTCTGAGAAATGTATGGGGAATTTGTATGGGAGCTTCAAGCAGTCAATTCACAGGCAAATAGTGGTTTGAATATAGCACAATAAATTTCCATAATAGCAGCTCAGGATCAGAAGTAATATAGTGAATGAAAGTAAGCAACTAGAATAGATACAGTAGGGTAATTTCTATAAAAATTCTGTAGGTGACTTAGGATTTTCTTACTGGGTTTAGCAATTTAAGACAGACATCTACAGATTCACTAGAAGATCAAGTAAAGTAGTACATGTAGAGAAAGATGAGAATACAATTCAAATTAGGATTATCTATAATAAGAATAAAGCTATTTAGGTACTAGGTATAGAGAGTTATCCATAAGGAGGATAAGGCCTGGGTAGATATAGCTTTTAGAGAAGAACAGTCCATGAAGTAGATAAGACAAATAGAAGAAATAGAGAAGAGATAGAGATCTATTAAAGGAAAAGTAGAAGTAATGAGAGTAGAGGGATACAATGATAACTTATTATAAAGACTGGGAAACCCACAGAGAACCTTACATCTTTTGTAAAGATATACTACTAATTGTAATTGAGATCACTTAAGATTAAAATATTACATAGAATAAGGTTATCTTTACTACATTTCTAGGCTATCCATAGCTATTTATACTATAGGGTCTGACTAAGCTATGTAGATGACTAAGTACCATGGATATTCTATAATATGAAGTATGCACACATAACACTTTATTATCCTTCATACTCTTATTAATTTCAGTATTTAAATCTCCTTTCTTAACTATACTATCTATCACACTATCTGCAATATACTCTATTTTAAATGCAAGTTGTTATTTATACATCATACTCTACATATTATTACCTGTAATATCCTTCATCTTATTATTATATTATTATCCATAAACTACAGCCTTATTATATATAAATTATATAATATTCTCTATCTCATTTTTTAGTTTCTCTCTGCACTTTATAGTCTTCATCTTATTCTCCACAACATTCTCTATATTAGTGTTGTAAACCTGACCTGCAAACCTGCCAGGTTTTAAATCTGAAAAGGAAAAAACCCACCTCAGGTCAGGTTCTCAGCATTTGGCAGAACCTAATGGGCCAATTGGGTCAGGGCATTCAAACCTGATTTTTTTTTTCAAATCTGACAGGTTTATGCTAGTCCCAAAGGAGCCTAGTGCCAGCCTAATGAGGCCTAGTGCTGGCTGTAATAGGATTAGCACCATCTGACTAAAGAGAAAAAGTGGCTGCTAGGCCTAATTTGACCATCACTAGGCCTATTTTGGCCTAGTGTAAACCTGTTGGGTTTGAAACAGGTTGACCAGTAGAAACCTGCCAACCCATTTTTTTGGGTTTAATCAACCAATCAAAACCTGCAAACCCATTTGGGCAGGCACCTGAGGCAGTTTTTCAACTCAAACCTGAAAAAAAACAATACTACTCTATATTCTCATCAGAAGGTTCTTCCTGAACAACTATTACTATCACAACACTTATAGACTTATAAGATTATTATTTATGAATAACATTTTACTCACACTATAATTTTCAAGTCTTCTTAGGGATATTTCCCAGTGTGAGTAGTACTAATATCTTATGAATTTTCTTATAGAGCTCTTTCCCTCACATTAATAAATTAGATATCTCAAAATTTAAAGTGGCTAGATCCCCTTATTCTAATCAGTCTTTCCTTTACTCTATTAGAACATTCAAATAATTAACAGCTCTCTCTACTAATTCATCTACTTAGTCTACCTGACCACCTAACTGCATAGAGATGTCAGAGATTACTTTTCTCATAAAATTTGCACATCAGTATCATTGAAATGTATAATTAACAGTTAGTACTTATATATAAATATCTTTTTTCTAATCTAGATAATACATGCATACTATAATCTGAAACATCATATTTAAATTATGTAGTAACTTAATCATAATCATTGCCTAATACTCATCCAGCTGCAGGTTAGCACTAAATCCCCTCACATAATTAGTTGTAATTAAGACTTTAGTTCTTCCTGACTTCTCATTATTAAAATTATTAATGATTATATCTCATTCCTTCTGAATTATATTCCTCCTTAATCATATTATCTCTATGCTAAAATTAGAGTATACTATGAATGCTAGCTATGTAGCATTTAGTCTGTAGGTAAATAATGCTACCTTTTCCTTACTAATCTCACACATTTTATATAATACTTTTATTAAATAATAAGTAATAGAAGACATGCACATCAACTTAATATACCTATTAAAATGAGTTGATGGAACAACATGATGGTAGGCATCAGCTGGATAATAATAATATAGAAAGAATAATAGCTTAAAATCTAGCTGAAAAGTCAAGTTTTTAAGAGTAGCTACTCTCATTTTCTTTAATCTCATATGTTTATGAAACTCTAAGATTTTTGAAAATAGTAATATAATCTGTAAAGCACATACTTTTATACTGTTCTGAATGATAGTATTAGTACTGTCATTAAGTGTACTCAGTATTAATAGTTATTTTATATATTTAAGATGAAATGTATAATACTCAAGTTGCTCTTATAAGCTCATTCAGAGTATCATAGCATTAATATATTTTAGGAGAATAGCCTTCTTAATCTATTGATCATCAATCATAGTTTGCTGTGATCTTCAAATTAATATCATTTTTAAAAGTTTTGAAATAATAAGAGCTGCAGTGTCAGATTTCATGTGTCTGTTAGTTGAAAGTTACTATATGTAAAGTGAATTAAACAGCTCTAATTTCTCTTCCTCTAATGACACTAATTAAAACTTATTGATAGTTAGATACTTAAGGAACTCCTTAAGATCTGAATAATACATCTAGAGGTTAGTTGGATAAAATAAATGAGTATAGTCATAGAAATTTTGAGTCTTATTTAACAGTGAGATGGCTAATACTACTTAGAGAAAATCTGACTTAAGTAACTTCACTGCACATAAAATTCTAAAGGATAGATGATGGAGGTAATACTCTTCATCAATAATTACTCTATATATATAATCTGGAAATTTTAAATGATATATTATAATATACTTATTATATATAGTTATCTTTTTAACTAGCAGCAGATCTTCAGTTTCAGGAGCAGCAGAGTAGAAGTCCTTATTATTCATAGATAAAGAATTAAATATTAATAACTTATTATCTATAAATAATAAGAATTTATTATTAATAATTTTTTATTTCTTATGCATTTTCTTTCATTCTGAATATAAATTTATAGGAAGAGCATTCAATTCATTATCATTTATTATAATGTCTAGCTTCTTTATCATCTTAGCCTCAATGAAATACTTCTGGAATGTAAAATATAATATAATAAACACTGTCTGACCAGAGTTAATAACTTTATACTTGTAGAGCTTTGACTTCTCTGAATGTGTTAGTACCTCTATCATTACTACCTTTAAAATGCAATGTAAAGAGAACATTAGATTATTTCCATAATGAAATAATCCCATAAATTATAAAGATAATAAATATAGAAAAAACCTGCTATAATTACTCCATCATGATTGAGTAGTAACTAGCAGGATTATTATAATAATTAACCTAGCTAGTCTTTTACCATTAAGAACATCAACATCTCATGCCTTCAAAATGAAAGATAATATAGTTAATGTTTTTTTAAGACCCATAATATCTACTAGGATCTCAGCATACAGGGCTAGCTTACTATTTTAAATCTTTTGAAAACTTTTGTGTTCCATTTTGAACATCACTACCACACTATTAACCTGATGAGAATGCAGCTTTACAAATTATAGTATATTTAAAGTTAATACTTGATCTTCCTTTATACTTAACATCATTAATATATTAGTAACTGTAGGTATGTTACAGCAGGCATGAGATAGCTCTCTTATTATTATATAATCAACTTTATCATATGCATATAGTGCTTTAATTACCTCCTCATTTATCATACTATTTATTATAGTTTCAATAATATTTAATACTTTCTGATCTAAATTTTATAGAGATAATAAGCCTTCTATCTAATAGTTCCTCTCAGTTATTATGTGCTTGATCACATACATATATAGCTTGTACTTTTAGTAGTATATCATCAGTGCAAATTTTACTTGTGAGTTCATTTTGAGTGCATTCTCTTCAGCCTTATTATCCTCAGACAACAAGTTAATTATTTTGAGAGAGTTAGTTGCATCATCACCTCTCTCTTCATTATTAAAGGATAAATCTCAGTTAAAACTGAGATTATCTGTATTATTTAGAGCCTCAATGGGTTCTTACATAGAGTTATGCTATTCCTTGGGGAGGAGCTCATTCACATATATGACTAACTTAGCTGTATTATTTTGAACTTATATTTTATTTAATATTACTAATTGCTTGTTTTACTTTTATTCTACATAAACATGAATTCAACAATGTAAAAGCACATAGGCCCTATGAAAATCCTCCAAGTTTGATAATATAGCTTCAGTTTTGATATTCAGTACATAGTGATAGAAGAACTGGTCTTCATTCTGATTGAATATATAAAGATAGATATTAATAATTATTAGAAATGTATAGTATTCTATAATATTTATTTCAGTGATGTTGAATAAATCTCAAACTACCTACTAATTAATTTTTATTGTTAGGGAGACTAAGATCTGTGTAACATCTAGTGTCATATAAACTAACTTAAAGAACTTTAGTAGAGATGATATTGTAAGGTCTTTCACTCTTTATTTTATTAATTCTGATAGGGTTATTCAGCTGTTCCCATACAGTATAACATACTTCTCAAATAATAATTAATTTTTTGTGAAGAGTAAATAAAGGGTATTCATGTTAGAATAGTTCTTTAAGTAATCAGCTATAAGTTTTTAATCTCTATAAAATTCAGTGTATTTAAGTTCAAACTCAAAGCAGTAAATCTCTTTTAGAAGGAAATTACAGGCCCACTTAATATCTTTAGTAGTAATTATTGTCTTGACTTTTTTCTTCCTCAGTGCTCTTTTGCCTACATTTCTACTGGGCTCCATAGTGGATACCTTCTGAGTTGTTATCATTTTAGGTGCTGAAATAGAAACTTATTAGATATTAACTTCTTTAAGAGATGAGAATAATTAATCTATATTAGGAGGCTTTAAATTTATATTAGGAGACTTCAGATCTGTGTTGGAAGGCTTCAGACCTATATGGGGAGACTTTAGAGGATCTATTATTTAAGATTGATATTTAAAATAGTTAGTTGATATTCATTTTAAGAGGTAGTTCATCAAGAGAGGTTGTTGTCTATAGATAATAACTGTGTTAAAAATGTAGTTATCTGTGAATAATAATACAAAGATGTTCAGTATAAAATGTTGTCTGTAAATAATAGATACAGTAAAAATATTACTCTAGTAATAATATTAGTGTCTCTATATATCTAATCTCTGTAGTTTATTAAGATTGCAAAGGATTCTGAGATTAAAGTTATTATTTATATTCAATAAAAATTTACTATTAGTTCAGAGTTGAGTGCTTACCTGAAGGATGAAGTGAAGAGCATTATAGAGGATTTAAGGATATAGTAGGAGGTACTAGACAGATAGTTTTATTAGTAACTTTATTTACCAGCTAAAATATATGAGAAACTAAGGAATTAGGGAAAGCTGCTTACTCTCTTTACTCATGTAATCTCATGGATTTCATTGTTTATAGCTAATAGATATAGTGAAGTGAGTTCACCATGCAGCTAAAACTAATTTATGTAAAGCTTGTTTTATTAAGTTACATCATCTTTAGCTTAGTTTCCTAGTACTGTGCAAGTAACACACAGGATGATATTAAATGTAATAGAGCTATTAGAAAGGAGATAATATATTAATTAATATAGATATAAAGACTTATCTATTAGAGATAAGCATGCAGATGTTGTAAACTTAACAGTAAGAATATTATAAAGTGTAAGAGTAAGAAAGAGATAAGGGAGATTTTTAACTCTTAAGACTCAGTCTAACTCAATCTAGTATAGTAATATGAACAAGAAACACAGCTAGACTTAATAGGGTTAATTTACTGAGAAGCTTTATATTTCTTATTTGAAGATAATAAGCTTCAGTTACATTCTTACTGCATTTAAAATAGTCTGATTTATCTTTATCTATAGATAATAAAGCTGCTCTGTCAGCCTCATATCACTTTTAGTACTTATCTTCTCAACTAATAGTGAGTATATTTTAGCATCCTTTTTCTACTACTAATAAAAAGCCTTAAATATTTCCACATAAGGTCATCAGTTGATTAAACCTGAGTAGTGAAAGAGAGACACTAAAATATTCTTACTGCTGATTGAGAAGATACTTCATACTTTATCTAGTATATTAATATAATAATTCATTATTTAATGAAGATAAGAGTGGTATCAATTTATAGCCTGAATGCAGGGCTTTCTAATGCAAGTGTTATTATTTTCATTGTTAGTAGATTGATGTTTATAATAGTTATGATAAAGAAAATATATATATATAGAGTAAAATATAAAAAATATATATATATATCTATATTCAAGCTAATATGCCTAACTCATCCTGTATCAGCAATCAAGAGAATAAAGCTTTTACTCTGTTATAATAGAGTAGAACCTCATGCTATACCTATAATATTATTTTAAAGTCTATTATTCTTTGCTGATCATACTTTTATGACTTATTCTATTAGAGTGTTCTGAGGTAGTTATTAGTAGTTATATGATTTTTAGTTCTTATTAGCTATCTACTAAGTATGATTTTATTAATATTATTACAGTTCTTCTCTAAATTTAGTAGTCTAGTAGTTTCTTTCTTGGCATTTCATAATTCCCTTTGTGGAATTTCACAGAACAAACTCTAGGGTTTAAATTCAGTAGGGACTTTTTTTTTCTTTAGTTATAATCTTACTGTATGTGGTAGTCATATGGTTTTTAATTCTTATTAGCTGTTTACTAAGTATGATTTTATTAATATTACTACAGTTCTTCTCTGGGTTTAGTGGTCTAGTGGTTTCTTCCCTTGAAACTTAATGACTCTCTTAAACTCTACTCTCTTTGTGGAATTTCAGGGAATAAACTCTAGGGTTTAAATTCAGTGGGGACTTTTTTGTTAGTTGCAGTCTTACCCACATTTAGAATAATATGATTTATATTTGTCTATAAATAATAAAGCTACCCAGCCAGTCTTACCTGAGATTACCAGTTATAAGATGAACTGTTATTTTAACCATCTTTTTTATTATCTTCATTAGTTCTGATGTTCTCAATCTGTCTGTGAGCTCTAATAAAGATAAATGCATAGCTATAACTTAGATAATATCTTTACTGGAGATTCTGGAATGATCTAGTGAGTACATTTAACACTAATTTTCTTTTTTTATTTGCTCAAGTGTGACTCCAGCCATTATCTTTTTATTGAAAATCTAGGTTTTATTAATATTATTACTATACATCTTTATTGTCCTCAGATAAAGAAATCAGCTGAGTTAGTATCAATTTTATCTATAAATAATAATAATATACTTGCTAAAAATCCTGTTTCTCCAAGACTTATTAACTGCTTTCATAATGACCTAATAATTAATATTATCCCTACAATTGAAATCTATATAGCCAGTGCAGCAGGCACTTTACCATCAATGATAATAAGTAATTTTATAACCCTCAGACTCTATTCTGGGTTTCAGCCTTGTATGCTCAGTCTTAAGAGTGGTGATATCCACTTTGCCACTTATAATCCCATCATGAAATGCCACTTCAATGTCTGAAAGAATCTCTAATAGAATTAATAATAAGTAGTTCTATAACCTTAAGGCCCTCTTTCAGCTAATCATACTAAGTCTAGAGACTAGTGGTATTTATATCATTCTGATAGTAGTATTACTCACATTGTGCCCATCTATAGATCTAATATGTGTAAGGCTAATTTTACTGGCAATAACACTTCTCAAGCTATTTTCTATAAGTCTTCTAACATTTTCATATCTATTTCTTACTACTAATCTTTATCAGCTTTAATTGTCAGTTATCCTTACCATTATAAGTAAATATTTCCCTGTATATGCTAAGATTAGATTCATGACTAACAGCATCAAGTATCATGATTAGTATGAGCCAGAAAGACTCTTATATTAGTAATAAAGCACAGTTGAAATGTGGTATTCTCACTCTGAGATAATTTACCCCATTGAGTATGATATTATTATGAATTAAGATAATATAAAGAAAATCTGATATCATACTTTCTACAATAAACTCTATATTATATCAGAGAAGTATATTATTCTATTAACTGAGACTCCTATCAATTTCAAGTTCAACTGTGAGAAGATGATCTAAATTATCTTTAAAATCTTTAATACCTCTGCCTTCTATATCTCCATTCTGACTGTGCTCTCTCTATATGCTTCTGGCTGCACCACTGATATCATACTTGACTCTAATGATGATGTCACTCATATTGTACTTATTTATAAGGGTTTTATCCTCCTCCATGCTATCTTCTGTATCAATATGACTAGTTGTGACCTGATAAATTACCTTATGAAGATTCTTACTGAGTGTGATTACAGCTTCTCTACTACTACTAAGTATGAAATTGTTTGTAACATCAAGAAGAAGCTATAAATGTTACTCTCAACTTCTAGTAGGAAATTTAAACTACTTCTTAAAGTTTTAGTTTAGAGAAATTCTATAAGCTTTCTAACAGCTAGGTCATCACCATTGATAATAAGCAGTTCTGTACCTTTAAGACTCCTTTTCAGCCTAGTATGCTGAGTCTTAACAGCAGCAGGATCCATACCACTACCTACAATGCTATCATAAAGTGTGATGTTGATGTCCAAAAGGATTCTTATAGTAATATTATTATAATGTGTATTTCTCTTTTCTTTATATTAAGATGTTGCTGATAATTACTAGTCTGATGGTACTATCATGTACCCTAATATCTCTAATTATATGCAGAAGGAGATCACTGCCCTTACTCTCTTATTAATAAAAATTAAGATTATTGCTCCCTCTGAATATAAATACTCCATATGAATTGATGATTTCATCTTGACCTCCCTCTCAATCTTTTAGTAGGTATGAATCTCCAAGTAGAAATATAATGAGTCTGGACCTTCTATTATCTACTATAAGTGCTTATTATAGTATTTGTTGTCTTTAGATAATATTTGGCTGACTACTAATCTAATTATCTATAAATAATAATATACTTACTAAAAATCTATTTCTTCTAATTGTCAAGTAATTAATTCATCATCTTATATGGCTATTACATAACTTACTCTCCAGCAGATATCAATAGTTGTTGATTTAATTAGTAGAGAAGGTTGTATTAGCTAGTTAGCTGAGGTTATTAGCTCTATTATATAAGTTTACTATAAAAATAACTAGTCATTTAATTTTCAAACTTGCCTCTGATTATTATCACATCATTATTATCTCTCACCTACTATGAATCTTATCAGCTCAAAAGCAACTAACCTTCTTTTCTAATAGGATGTCAAAGTCCAAATTCATCTTCAGTGGCCATGATATAGAGACTTCAGACTCTAACACAACAAATTAATATACAGCAAGCTAATCAAGATGTTAAACCCCACACACCTACTCTACTTGAGCTTTTTAATTCATGTTAGCTCAGGCTAATTTCTTCTGGTTCATCTTGCTTTCAGAAGAGTACTATATTAGCTGATTCAGTTGAGAGATTTAATGACTATATGAACTGCATTTAGTATTCTCATGGATAGTCACCCTGACATTGAAGAAAGGCTCTAAATGTGAGAGAATAGATTAACTACAATTAGGTTTATAATATTACATTGTATAATATCTTTAGTTAGAGGCTTCAGATTGAAGATAATATGATTCCATGTAAGTACTATATATAATGTGTTATACTTTAGTGATCTTTACTGACATTGAAAAATTGCAGGAGCTCAAGTCCTACCTATCATTAAGATACTTAAATAGGTGCTATATAAAGATCCAACTTTAAAGGATCTAGTTGTTAACTGGTCTTTCTATATGCAATTAAATATAAATATAGTAGAGAGTCTCAGTAAATTTCTAATTTCACACTCATTGTACTAGGTTGAAGATATACCACAGTTTATTAATTCATATTAAGGACTAGTCTGGGATGTAATGATCATTCAGACTTGAGGACTTACCTCATAGTATCTATATACTCAATGTACTGAAGGATCTAGGCTATTCAAAGATTATCTTATACTGTGTGATTTGCTGAATGACATATCTGCTAGTGGTAGAGCATGTGGAAATTACTATTTCAGAGGTGAAAGTATAAAGTATAGTCTTTATAAGCACTAAAAGTATCCATTCTCTGACAATCCTTTAATGGATACTAACTATAATTACAGTTGATAATGTAAATCAGAATATAGTTATATATCTAATAATTTAAATGCATTTATAAAGAGTGGGTATTAGCTTATCATGTAGATGAAAAGAATTTTTTAAATAACTATCTGAGAAGATTTAGGGAGTTTGAAACTTCTTCTGAAATTATCTCATTCTTCTCATTATCATCTTGGAAAAATTTTAATATTAAAGGTTATTTATTCCTTATTATTTTCTAAGTCCAGTATCTACTTCTTGCATCTTTCTATTATAATCATAGAAAAATGAGTTAAAGTTTTGATTCCATCTTTTCCTCACAATCACAACTCTCTATTAATGACTTGAGTAATATTAATCTATCAATATCACCACAAATTAGTACATCTATTCCTTATTTACTGGAATGAATTGATCCAAATGACAACTAGTTTATAGTTTATTTAGAGATAAAACATTTAAATCTCAAGATTTTTAAATGATGGTGAAGGTCAATAAAATAGGCTGAAAACTCTAGGGATTCAAAGTGCTTCAGCTGAGATTTCTCATGATATATTGTATAAATGTGGTAGTACTTCTAAGAGGATGTTATGATAATAGATGGGGAACCTATAATATCATGTAAATGCTGTAATAAAATTTTAGCCTACTTATTACTAATGAGTGAGATAATGATAATGTTGAATAATCATATCAAAAAGAGCTAATACTATTAGAGGTGGGTAAGGTTCTAAGGTCTAAAGGATGTTAATTTAATGATATCACTAATAAGAACATCATAATGAATAATAATAAGCATTCTTTTTATTTCTAAGGCTGTAGTAGGAGTTCTAGGGCTTCAGCTAACTATATAAGATTAATATGATTAGGGATAGTAGTATAGATGATATTAAATTCACTGAGAAGAAATTCTGATAAACTCTAATAGAGGTTTTAGTCTCTATATGATTATCCTTTCATTTTATGGATAACTTTTACTTCTATTAAATGATCTAAATGTTGTAACTCAGTGTGACCATACTTAGTACATTATATATCTCAAAGATTGCTGATAAGTTTATGCAAGAGGGCTTCTAATAGATTATTAATTGTATACCCACTAAGGATTATATCTCTCTTGTCCTTAATAGCTGGACCAGCCTATTCAATGATGCATTTATGGCAGTGATGGTGTACTTTATCAATTGTGATTGAAAGTTCTAGGAACTTATATTAGGATTTTGTAATGGGTGCACTCTGATAAGCAGATCATGTGAGCTATACACTAGAATCAAGATTGTAATTACTAGAGAAAGGAAGGAAAAAGGAAAAGGAATTATGAGATTATGTAATATAAATAGAAGGGAATTATGTGAGGTTGAAGTAGATAAATGTTTATATGAAGACCTAGTTAGAGGTATCTAATCAGACAGTTAGAGATTGGGTGAAGTTCAGGCAAGCTATAGATATAGAGTATAAGGGTGTAGCCCTTCACATTATCCCCTCCTATTCAGTTTTGGAGGGTGGTTGAAAGGGTTTGGAGAATCAGGTGCAGTGTGGTGTAGATGAAGTCTTATTGGGTGAGTGTAGTTCTTTATAATGGGTAAGTATGATGATGTCCTACAGGGTGGAGATTAGTTCTCATAAAAGGGCCTTATATCCAAATTATTTCATCAGATACTAGAATCCTCATCTATGATAATAGTAGTTGAGAATGACTTCAATCTTGTATTCTACCTCATTGTCTTCCCTAATAATGCCAGGTAGATACCAGTTAGTGATCTCTTGTGAAGAGAACAGGTTGGTAGAGGCCTTGCAGAGCAGATTTATATGAAACATATTGTAAATTCTAGGTAGTATGTCAAGGTAATAATTATGACTTTTCAGGACTTCAATGATGATGTACTTGACATATTAATAGTTAAGCATGTAAAATAGATGATCAGTCATGATGTTTTGAAGATCTAATCAGACCTTATCATTCACCTTGTAGTGTTTGATAGAATTTCAGTGAGTATTCACACAGTTCTGTTAGTTCTACTGAGCACTGGCCATGAAGGATTCAGCCTACTTGCAGGCTTGCTGGAGTTTTGAGATAATGATATCTATAATTTGGATTGAACTGCAGGATGAAGTGGAAGGTTTAAGTGATTTAATAAGATTAAGGACTTTAAGATTGTAATTATATGAGAGGAAAAACAGGCTAATATCAGTACTGACAACATTATAATTATTAATTATGAGTTTGACATGCAGGAGGAGTTCATTCCAGTTATTCTGAGTATATAAATAGAACTTTTAGAGGTAGTTCTTAGTTATCTAAATTATATGTTCAGTGCTGCTGTCAGTTTCAGAATAATATTAATAGATAGTTAAGAGGTATTAGGAGATCTTGAGGAGCTAATAGATTCAGGTTCAGACAGCTCTGATGAACTGAGTTTTATAGTCTGAGATAATTATATGGAGTAGATCATACTAGCAATAAAATGAACTTTAAAGGAAGACTTTAGTCACTACAGGTACATTCATCTTCACACAGGATTTAAGAATAATACCTTTACTAAGATAGTTAATGATGATAAGAATATTCTTGCAGCTATCACTCATGAGGAGATCTACTGCAAAATTAATGATAATATTGTGTCAGATATATTTAGAGATCAGGAGAGATTTAAGCAGACCTTGATAGTAATCTCACTAGGTAATGATAGATCAGCAGATATTGTAGTTTCAGGTGAATTATTAGATACTCTGAGACATGTTGGGCTAGTAGAAATCTCAGAATAAAACTCAGTAAAGTACTTTATAGCCTGGATGATTAGTCATCAGAGAATCATGAGTTTCTTGTATGATTTAAGTGTGTAATAGTTCTGAATCAGGAACTTACTACCTCCTCTGAAAGTATAGTTAGAAGTTAGAGTCTACAGAGCATTTAGTAATATTAATACAGGCTTGAAGTTCAGGTAGAAAATGATGAGCTTTATCTTGAATGATCTGAGTCATCATTTAAAGATGTTTATTAGAGGTAGTAACAGTGTCTTAGAGTTCCTGAAGTGAGAATGAGGCAGTTGTGATTAGCAGGATGATGAGTAAGGCATATATTACTTTATATAGTATTACTTTGAATTCTTTGAGGATCTATAGATCTAATAGTTTCTATTCATAGTTTATCTAGTAGGTATTGGAGTCTTCAGAAGATATATTCTATTCACATTAGAAGAGGATGTTAGTTATAGAGTTCTCTGTGCCAGGGTAGTAATAAATCATAAAATGGAAGTAGCTGAGGAATTCAGCCTAGTACATCTAATATTCAGAGAGTTTATAGATCATTATGAAATATCAGAGGTTCTTATGATCTGTGATAATTTTGAAGTTTTTCACACTGTGGAGTTTGGAGTCTCATTCCTCTAGATATCAGATAATGGTGAGGAGTTCCTTATTATAGATCTTATAGTTGGCTTTAACAGAGCTGAGCTTCTTAAATATAAATATATAGGATTGCAGGATACCTTCATTATCTCATTGCATGAGAGTACTACCTGTGATGTAACTAGAAGAGTCTATTTTAACCACTATCAGATAGTCAGGATTAAATATAATGAGCATCAGAGTAAAGATGAACATCTGCTTAAAGTGCATAAATGTCTTATCTACTTCCTTAGATCATTGAAATTACTGGTCTTTGCATGTGAGATCAATTAGTGGTCAGATAATGTCAGAAAAATCTCAAATGAAGTGTCAGTAGAAATTTGTGAATCCTAGGAAGTCTCATATATCTTTTATAGTTGTAGGAGCCTCTTATTTAAGAATAGCAGTAATCTTTTTGAGGTCCATATAGACTCCCTTTCCTGCCTCTATAATGAAGCTGAGGTAGATCATCTCTTGAACTTTGAAGGCAGATTTATTAATATCAATTGGGAGACTATGTTCATAAAGATGGGTGAGGACTTTTCAGATGTGCTCTTAATGCTACTTATGGGATCTATTAGTGAAGATAAGAATGTCATTAAGATAGACAGAAATAAATTCATCTAAATAGTCTTATAAGGCCTAGTTAATGTATTTCTGGAAGGTACTCAGAACATTTATGAGGCCAAAGAGAATAACTATCCATTCAAATAGATTATATCTCATATAGAAGATAGTTAGCTATTTATCTCCTTCTACAATTTAGATCTTATAGAATGTGGAAATAACATTTAGCTTTATAAATTACTTGGCTCAGCTAATCCATTTAAGAGTCTTATTGATTAACAGTAGTGGGTAATGATCTTTTTGAGTGAGGTAGTTGAGGCCTTAATAGTTAATATAAAATTAAAGACCTCTATCTGGCTTCTTCACAAAGAGTATGAGTGTGCCTGCAGATGAATTACTAACTCAGATGAAATCTTTATTCAGAAGATCATTAAGAGTCTTACAGAGCACAAGCAGTTTATTATATGACATGTTGTATAGTAGTTTCTAGAGTAACTAAGAATCTTTACTATCTATCTTTTCAAGTTTAATATGATGATCATGTACATCATGGAATGGTAAGAGCTTCTCAGTAGTTTTATAATCAAAAACATCAAGGAATTCATGATATTATAGAGGGAGGACTATTATAAGGTCAGTCTTTAGCTTCTTAGAGAGTCATAAGAGAGCCTTCTCTATGTTAGCCATACTGGCAGTGAAGATTTCAATGGGAGGTCAGAACTTAAATTTCCAATTACAGCTTCAGAGGAGATCATAGGCATTGATGGAGATTTGGTGAAGATCAGTAGTTTTATAAATGTCTTTTTCAGAGATATAGATGCCTCTAAGAAATATAACACATCAGTTGCAAGCATCAATGAGGGCTTGATGTTCAGATAGTCATAATAGGCCTAGTATAAAGTTATACAGGAGATTCTCAATCTCATATATATAGGCATTTTCTCAGAGAAATCTACCAACATCAACATCAAGCTTCACCATATTTTGTATAAAGCTGCTTGTGTCACCATTGACACCTTCAATCTTTTAGGGGTTGATTGGGATATGTGGGAGGTTATAACAGTTAATCATGCAAGGGTGAATCATTGAATAGTAATAATAACTACTATCTATCATAACATTCATATTAAAAGAATGATTAACTATAGTAGGTATAAGAATCATTAGAATAGTCATTTTCTTCTTAAAGGTTTTTCTATCTAACTCTGGGAGCTTCTACTTATGATTTTACACAGAAGCTAGTCTTTTCTCAAATCTGACTTGATGTCTTCAAAGTCTTTCTCCTCTTCAGGCTTGATTTATATATTTATGAACTATATAGGCAGTTTTGAGGGAATATGAGTTCCACAGCAGTCAGCAGCTCTGTGCCCAGGTTTGTTGCAGTTGATGCAGATACCTCAGGTGTGGCAGTTAATAATAATAATAGTAGTTATATTTGAAATGTGAAATGCATTTATATGAGTAGGCCCTGTAGGCATCTAGTTCATAGCATTTAGATTCTTTAGTAGAGAGGTCTTGAGGAAGGCCTCTCTAGAGGTAGTAGGGATACTATCATGGATTTAGCTCTAAATGATCTTAATCTCAGATAGATTATTCTCTATGCTATGGCCTTTCATATAATATTTAAAGTATGTGAGGAGTTTAATAAAGGTGATGATCTACTGTAGAAGTTCAAACTTAATAATCTTTTTAAGTAGGGCCTTCTTGATAATGTCATCTCATAGCTGGCTGCTGACTTTTAGGATCTTCTGATTAAATCTCAGAAGAAAGATAGAGAGTGGATTGATTTTCTAATAAACACTGTGCAGCCAGGTTAGGGCCTTCTAGGCCACTAAAGAATTAAAGAAAAGGATGTTAAGCTGATCAAGAATGACATCAGAGGTCATAAGAATGAGTTTGATATTAACCTTCATCTAAGAGTGGAATTGGGTGATAGCAGTGCTAGAGAGTTAAGTATAGATATATTAGGCCTGGTCAGCAGGAGATCTAATTGCAAGGCTGTCTAAAGTGATTTTAGCCTCCACACTGAGGTGCCAGGCAGGATATTTAGAGACTTATTTGCCTGTAAATTTCTCAAGGGTGGCAAGCCTTTCTTTCAGGCATCTCAGAAAGTCCTTAAAAGGAGCAGTTAGATAAGTAGGAGTCAGAATAGAAGCTGAAGTTAGTATGAGCATATAATTTTATTTAGTGATAAGGTTAATCTTATTTATAAGCTATTAAATGAAGTTTTAGAATTTAGTATTAGAGCTCTAAGAAGAGGTACTATCTTTATGTGAAGGGTTTATATTCATGATGGATTCAAAAAATTATTCAGATTCAGAGAGTTCAGAGGATTCAGAAAGTTTAGAGGATTTAGAAAGTTTAGAGGAAAATCTCATGAGATATTAATATAGATTATCAGAGCTTTGAGGCCTTTCACTAATGTATTATCTGGTAGAGCTGAGCTGAGCAAGTTGTATTTCAGATTTCAGAAGAGTTTGCTGTATGTGTGGGTTGTATTTGGAAGAATCTACTATACATGCAAATTATGTTTGAAGAGTAAATATAATGAGGATCTCTAAGAAGAGATCAAGTGAGTAATTACAAAATGTAATGGGTACACTCTGATAAGTAAATTATGTAAGCTATACACTAGAATTAAAATTATAATCACTAGAGAAAGGAAGGAAAAAGGAAAAGGAATCACAAGATTGTGCAATATAAATAGAAGGGAATTATGTGAGGTTGAAGTAAATAAACATTCATATAAAGGCCTGGTCAGAGGCATCTAATTGGGTAGTCAGAGATCAGGTGAAGTTTGGGTGAGCTATGAATATAGGGTATAAGGGTATAGCCCTTCATAGATTTAAATATATTGAAACTGAGCATAGTGAGAGAGAGCTATCTGATATTGCAATGAACATTATAAAGATATAAAATATTAAAAAGTAAATATTTAATGTGATAATAGATAATGTGAGTAATAATGTAACACTTATTACAAGTCTGAATATAGTAATATGAATGCTGAATTTATTAACACATATTAAGTAATATATTAAGATTTCATGTCTAGCTCATATAATTCAGCTGGTTGTGAAGGAACTTCTGAACTTAATAAAGGTTAGCCTGGAAAATAATAGAATAACTTGGGATTAAGATGATTCTATATTGTTTAATCTCATATAAATGTAGAGTATTCTCTAGACACTGGCAAAGATGAGCTTGCTATTACTTTGGGATATTATCTGTAGATAATGTAATTTCCTGCTATATTTTTATTATCTATAGATAATAATGCTGAATGATTGCTGCTAACTCTATTTCACTAGATTCATCTATTAACTTAATATATTAATATGAGTCTATAATGCAAACAAGCATTTCATGATATCCAACAGTCTGGTATGAATAGAACAGGGAAAGTACTAAAGTTACTAATAATAAATGTAGCTACTTGATAGAATTTAACTTTCCATATGCTATATTACATGCTTAGACTCAGGGTCTATATAGATAGGTATGTTGGAGATATCAATTAGCAAGCTAAATTTAGACTAGATAGGAATGAGTGGTAGTCAGTTGAGTATTTAATTAAGCTTATAAAACCTTTTACTAAATATACAGCTGCACTTTCTATGGCAATGATTCTAACCCTTCCTATAGTGCTCTAGCTGTATGAGAACCTGTTTAATCATATTAATCATTATAAAGTAGTATTGGAGAGAAAGTGTTTGCACTGAAAGCACTTAATGTATGATGCCTTATATAAATATCATGAGAAGTTGATTAAATACTATACAGACATAAAAAAAAAGCATGAGTATCTCTATGCTATTATAATAATTCTATCTTTAAATTAGAAACTAAAGCTCTTCAGTTAAGAAAATTAGGATGATAATGACTATGAATGGTGAGGGAAGTACTGAAACCATTTCCAAGAAGTATATAATAAATATATATCTAAATTATCTGGTGAAGACACACTATAATAATAGCCTAGGCAATGAATGAGATAATTAGATAATCTTTTTGACTTGATCTTCAGTAATGTACTCAATAGCACTGCCTTGACTGAAGGTAGTAGAAGGAATGAGGTAAAGAAGTATTTAAACTAAGATTAATTTACTACTCTCATGCATGGGGTATCTATTTATATTCATATGATGTACTAAATATTAGTATAGAGTTAAGTAAGAAATATGATTACTTGCTGTACTAGAAGAAACATCATTTATAGTATCTTATTTTAGTAAAAATAATCTGAGACTATCTTTTGGTATCTAATTTAACTATTAGTGTAAAATAGCTCTTCAATGTAGCTTATAATATCTATTATTATTACTGCAATTATCTTAAGTCATCAATCTTGCAGACTCTAATGCTGAAGATGTGCTTGAATTGGGTCATCCTGAGTGAGAAGAAGAGTAAGTTGACTGAAGAGAGTAAGATGATAAATGATAAGTTTAATGAAGATAGAGAGAATAATGACTTAGCCTTGAGTAAGATGAATGTAATTAGTGATACAGAGAATGAAGATACTGATATTAATATATTATAAAGTATTGAAGATAATGAGTCTGAAGATGATATAGTTTTAAATAATTCAAAAAGAAAGTAATAATAAAATGATAAAGATCAGAGGCCTTCACTAAAGTGAACTTTAACTAGGTTGAATGGTAGTTCCTAGGCTGGCCTTTTATTATCAAACCAAACTAGGACTAAATTTAATCTTAGTCACTTTATCTAAAAGATTAGTCCCAGTTTAGTCCCATTTACTCCTTATTTATACCTAGTTTTGTTTGGTCCCAAAAGCTTAAAGTATAGTG
>JANTQF010000570.1:0-13030 GCA_032988165.1 Emmonsiellopsis sp. PD_33
TTGGTTGGAGTGGGTAGGGGAGGGGGTGTAAGGGGGGGGAGTGGTTGGGGGCGGGGAGGGAGAGGTTGGAGGGGATGGGGTTGGGTGGGGAGGTGGAGGCGTTGGAGGGGTGGTGGGGGGAGAATGAGAGGGAGAGGGGGAGGGAGGGGGAGGGGGAGAGGGGAGGGGATGAGGTTCTGTCATGATGAATGTTGATGGTGGGGATGATTGTTATGACATTTGAGGCTGCTTGATGAAATTAATGATTAATGCGGGAATTGGGAGGGGGATAGATACCCACATGGATGGATGGAGGGTAGATATGAATCTACAGTACAGCTTATTATGACAAGCTAGGATTGACTTGCAGGGTGGATTGTGAAATAGATGATAGCAATGTAAATAACGAAATTCCTTTTGTTGGAATTGTACATACAAGGGAAGATGAGCTCATCATCTCATCATTACATTATCTAATTCTAAATGAGAAGGGAAATGGGCACAGCGTGTGAAGAGCTTCCTTTTTCCTTTTCTTTGTCTTTTGAATGAAGGGAAAAAAAAAAGAAAAAGATGTAAAAATAAAACAGATAGGAAGGGACTGAGAAAGTGTCACACCTGAAAAAAGGTACAAATTAGTCATTATTCGTCTTGGGCAGATGGGTCGTGTAGGGGTATCACATAAGAGAGGGGGGGGTTGCTCAAAAAACATAAAAACAAGCAAAAGAAAAGACATGGAAATGAAATAAAAAGAAACAGTGAAGATTAAAAGGCCCAGACATTTATGGTTAAAGAAAACATGACCCTCATAGATCAGAAAGAGCGGGGTATTCCTCAGACAATCAGGGCGTAATTGATTCATTCCCGTGTGCAAGTCCAGTCAGTATCTCACTCGTGCGAATCCACTCCCTCTCGCTTCGATCATTGCCACATCTCGCAACTGCATGCGATTGAGCTTGAAGAGGAGATTGGAGGGGTTTACCCCCATCGTTGGTGGAATTGGTGTTAGGTGTGAGGGCTAACTGCTCTTTGGCCTTCCTAGAGGTCGGCTATGCGAGTTTGTTGTGGTCGCGAGAAGGAATCGCTTAGCTGGTAATTTTGTTGCTGTTGGCGATTGGCCGTTCAGTTCTGGCAATTCGAGGGCTGTGTGAATGAGATGGGCCGGCCGGAGCTATCGGATGGCTGATGGTGTTGGTGGCGTTGGCGCCGTGCGGGAGCGTTCGCGGGGTTTTGGCAAGAGCTTTTTTGTTGGCCGTGGGATTTGTTGATGTGGTATCGAATTTTGGAGGAAGGACCAAGTCATGACCATCTGTATGGTTTCCAACTACCATATCGTCGCGGGGAGCGGGGAGGCTGAAGAATGGTACTGGGGCTGCTAAGAGGTGTTCACCGATGCGGCCTTCATCGTTTTTCCATAGCCATCCGTTTCGGGTACGGGTCATTCTGCTGATTATCGTATGGGCACGGGCGAACTCGGTTTTTATTGCCAAGACACCTGTATAACTCACGCAGCATGCAACATTAAGTCTTGTTCTGAAGGGATCTTCGATACAGAGGAAATGCCTTTGGTTATCATTGATCTGACTGTCCCAACCCTTCTCTATCTTTGTTAAGTGGCCGGAATAGTTGCGGATGGAGATCACGTCTGTAGCGTAGCAGAAGGGTTTGACCCCAGTGTGTAACTTCTGAGCGGAATAGTATTCAAAAAATCCCTGGAGCAATGATGCCGTTGACTCGCAGTTCCGGGTCAATTTTCCTTCGTCGGCGGCCTTCGTAATTTCATCGGCGTTGCGCCAGTAGAAAATCTCACAGTCCTCCGTCCATTCGAGCTCACGGGATCCCAGGTTGCAGTGGTGCAGGTTTGGAAGGACAGGAGGATTGGCGATGTTAATCAGGTAATGAAGGAGCATGAGGATATATCCATACGATGAAAGCGTGTGCGCGGCAGGGTTGTTGATCCGGCGTTCACTGGCCCATTTCTTCACAAATATTCCCATTTCGTAGACACGATCGTCACACAGACGGTAGCAGCGTAGGAGATCAGTGCTGTGTAGCGAGGGCTCTGGATTTGAAAAGTGAATGATACACTGAACACCAGGGTCATAACTCATTGTCGAAGTCTGGACATGAACCTGGTCGGATGGTGGAGCGATCCCTTTTTCACAAACCTGGAGCTTATTGACTTTCCCCGGTAAATAAATGGCGTGGATGCCCTGATTGCGAAATGTTTGTTGGAGAAGAGAGGGAAATTCGTATCTGAGACGGTAAGGAGTGTTTGTGGAAGTAAATCTGAGGTCAATGTGAGACGTAGGAAGTGCGAACCCGGATTTAAAACTACCGAAGCACTGGAAGTTTATTTTGACATCAGTGGTAGAGAGGCCTTGACATTCCATTAATTCATGAATTGCACTAGTGGCCAATTTAACCAGTTTCTGTCTGAACCGCTCGGTCCTTCTTAACTGTGTGCGGGAAATTTCCCACCGGGGAATATGTGCTGCAAGCGTAGTGATGTAGTCTGGAGCGGGAGGAGTTGGAGCCCGGGGAAGATCCAATTGGTAACGTGCCAACTCATAATTTGCAACGGCAGAGGGAGGGTTGGCATCCTGAATAGCTGGAGAATCCGTTCTTCGGCGCTCAACATTTCTGGCAACGATATCCTGCTCTCTCTGTAGCTGGGCGCTCGCCCGTTGAAGGATCTGATGTGTGTGGGCAGGCAGCGCGAGAAATTTCTTCTCAGCAGCCAGTGTGACTTCGCCCAGAGTGCCAGGGCCTCCCCATGCCATGACCAGTTCCTCGCTGGGACTGTGGGGTAGATTCGCCAGTAAAGAAGAAAGGGAAAGGAAATAAGGTATCAATGAAGGTTGATAATCAGACGTAGTGGAAGGAAATGATTAGGGATTGGCAAGAGAAATGACAAGGCCAATTCCCTGTATCGAAGGGCAATGTAGAGAGGTGGATGTCAAGAAGTTGTAAGACACCAGAACCAGCCTCCTCTCCAAAGAAAACACAAAAGAGATTCATACAGCCGAAAGCTGTAGGCAGCAGTATTAAATGAATGGTTGTGTGTTGACTGCTGAGGAACACAGCCCGCAAGACGCCATGTCAACGAGTGTCTTGAACTGGTCGAAGTGAAGCTGTTGAAAGTGAATTCGAGAGACGACGTTGGGAATTGCCTGTCTGGGACTAGCTGCTCATCCCAGCGCCCACCTGCATTCAACCACCCAGATCACGTGATCCGTCCACTTCCTCAGCCCAACCGCCATCCATCATTCTCCATGCCACAATCTATCTCCATTGTTTGCTTCATTCCAATCCCTCTGTCTCATTCTGGATTCCCATTCTGCAGTGCGCCGAGACGAAGAAGCTCTTACTCACCATATACAGTCCTGATCTGCTTCCTTGCTAACTCGGCTGCATCTACGCGTTCTAGCTCCCATGGGTGCTTGGCTACGGTGGTGAACACTCCAGGCAAGGGTGCTTCTGCATGCCATTTAGGTCCCTCAGCAGCTAATACCTCCGGACCTCCTCCCGTCCTTTGACGAATCCTCTCCGCGATCTCTACTCACTTCATCCTCTATTCCCAAATGAGCTCCACGCCACCCAACCCCCCGCCTGGCGGCCGCGCTCCTCCCCGTCCAAATGGTCCCTTCATGAAGATGCGCCGCCCAAAGGCGGACCCGCTAGTTCGACCCAAGAAGAAGCCCATCCCGCGACCACCGGGGCAAGCAGGAGGACCAGTTGCGAATGGGGCGCCAGTTCCGAGACCACAATCCGCTCCCAGACCGCAACCCGTTCAAAGGCCTAAGCCTACTATCCCGAGCGCAGATGACCTGACGGTGAATGGGTTCAGTGGGCCTTTGCTGTCCCAGTCATATGTCGATTATCCGTTGATAACTACGAAGCGCGCATGGAGAGAGGGGCTGAAGCATCATGTGGCTAAATTCGCGTCGAAAAAGAATGTAGACCCCCGAGACGAGTCGCAGTTTACGCGGCCTGTTCGACTACAACGCCGCGACCCTCGAGCTTCGAACAACGGTCCTGCTGGCGATAGATCGGACTATGTGCCACGGCGAGGGGAACCGATGAACGAGGCCGAGCGGGAGGAACTGGAAGCTAAGAAGGCAGCAAGAGAGAAAGAGCGCGAGGAGAATTTGGCACAGATCGCTCCGTCAGGGGCTACGGGACAGAAAAGGACGAACGCCCCAAAGCAGCGAACGCAGCAGGTGTTTAAATCTGAAATGACACCGGAGGAGATTGCTAGAGCTCGGGTCAAATACGAAGAGGCTTTGCCTTGGCATTTGGAGGATTTTGATAATAAGGGGACCTGGGTGGGGAACTATGAAGCTGCTATGTCGGAAACGTACGCCATGTTTGTTCTTCAAGGCGATGGGAAAATGCGGATGGTTCCGATAGACAAGTGGTACAAGTTCAGTGCTAAGAACCCGTTCAAAGCGCTCACTATCGAGGAAGCAGAGAAATACATGGCGAAGAAAATCAAGGATCCGCGGTGGTTCATGGAGAAGGAACAGGAGAGGTTGCAGAAGGGCGCGCTCGAGCAGTTCGCAAAGCAGGGAAAGCTTTTTACCGGCAAGAGAGAGACTCCAGGTGTTAAAAACGAGGGGTTTGAAGGTGACGATTTGGATTTCGAGGAAGATCGATTTGCTGATGATGAAGAACATGCTGCTGGGTTGTTCGAGGAGGATGAAGACACAAAGACGGCCGAAAAGCGTATCAAGGAAGACCAGCTCAAGGCCAACATCTTCGACCTAAAAGATGAGAAAATGTACGAAGAGGAAGAAAATCAGGAGAAGAGGGAAAAAGAAGCGTTGAAGAATTTCGGCAAACGCGTACGAAAGGCACTGCAGCGGAGGGAGAAGAATTTCGACTACAGCAGCGGCTCGGATGCTAATCCCTACTCCGACGAGGTACATCATCCCTTCATCCTATCTTCCCCTACTTAACTAACCTCCCTCTAGAGCACGGACGACTCCGAAACCGAGCGCCAAAAAGAAGAACAACGCAAAGCCGAAGAAGAAAGCAAACGCAAAGAAGCCGCCGCCAAAGGCGGCAAAGACTCCGCCCCCTCCACAAAAGGCACCAACACCCCCTCCGGCCGCCCCAAACACACAGACCCCCTCAACAAAAAAGCCAGCACCCTCTCCGCCCGCAAACGGCCCGGCTCCCCCAACCTCTCCGAAGCAAGCGGCACAGACACCTCCCGCAACAAGAAACCAAAGAACAAACACGCCACCCCCCAACCAGGCTCGAGACCCATGTCCCCCGCGCCCGGCGGCGCAGCCGGCAAAAAGCGCGCCCGCAATGCTGGCGCCGGCTCCGGCTCAGGAAGCGACGCGGAGCGCGCCGCGGGCTCCGCCGGCGAAATGAGCGACGCCACAACCGCGACGGCAACGACGGCGAAGAAACTCAAACTGAACCTGCCAGGCGTGCGGTCGAACGCTGGCACGCCGAGGGGTTCGCGGGCCGGTAGCCCTGCTGTCCCTGGTGCGCGGACGGCTACCTCCCCGGATCCGAACGCGAGAGGTAAGATAGACACATACACTTTTCACTTCCCATATATATAACCCCTACTAACAAAACCCAACAGCATCAACCCCACGCACCTCCACGCCCAGCGCCAGTACCGGTGCCGGTGCCGGCGGCGTCCAATTACCACCCACCTTCCCTACACCAGCGGAGATCCACGCCGCGATCCCAGCCACGGGCATCGCGAGCGCGGAACTGCTGAAGATTTTCCGCCCGCGCATTGGCGGTGATAAGGAGATTCATAAGCGGTTTATTGCGATTGTGAGGGATGTGAGTGTTTATGGGAAGGAGGATCGGATGTTGAGGCCGGGGGTGTTGAGGGGGTAGCTGGGGAGGGTAAGAGGGGAATTGGGAGGATGGGAGGGGTTGGGGTTTCTTGTTTTATCTTGTTGAGGATGAGGATGGGAATGGGAATGAGAATGAATGAGTAAATAGGATGGATAATGGTGTTTTTTTTTTTTTTTCTTCTTTATTAGTTGAGTTAGTTTAATTTATGCATTTATTTCATCGGTTGGTTCAAGGGATTTATGAACTGTATGTATGTATGTATGTGTGTATGTACCAGACAGAGGGATAAAGGGATGTTTTCCCTTTACTCTTACTTGTAGATGGTTGGCAAATAGGGAATGAATTGAAAAACTAATCATTTATAAAGAAGAATAGGAATAAAAATACTTTGTTGATTATCAAATAGTTTACTAGTTTATTACTAAACCGGGACACTGATAGTCTGTAGATAGATAGATAGATAGATAGATAGACATCACCACAGTATAAAGAACATATCATTCCCGAAAACAGAGAGCATAGCATGCATATACATAATATAAATATCTAATATCTAATTAAATTAATTCTATATACCACACACAAGACACACAACACAGACTAAACAAATAATTAAAAGGCAATTAAATGAAGAAAGAATGTGCAAAGCATGACAAGGAAACAAAAGAGATGCATTTAAACAAGAAGCATAAGTCTTTCAGAAAAAACAGGGGTAAAAGGTAAAAAAGACGCCAATCAATCAATCAATCAATCAATCCCATAAAGACGTAAAATCACAGCAAACATAATTTTTCATCCCCATCCCAAACACACCATCTACGCCGCTGGCTTCCCCGCAACAGCAGCGCCACCATCCTCCTCATACTTGGCCCAATTCGCCAGAATATTCCCAATACGCGGGGAATTCGTCAACCGATAAACATCCTCGAAATACTCCTTGGTCAACTCAAACGGCCGCGCCGTGACGTTGGGAATATACTTGCCGATCAACTTGCTCGGGTCGATGGTTGTCTTGTTGATTTTCTTGAGCAGGAAGGAGCGGAAGGGTTTGACGCCGGAGCGCAGGAAGGTGGAGTGGAAGGGGACATCGATGCCCTTGAGCGGGATGGTGGCGAAGCCGCGTTCCAGTGTGACGGGTTGGGATTTGGCGAGGGTGAGTTTTGCGCAGGAGGAGATGATTTCGACGAGGTGGGCTTTGAGGTCGTCGAGGGACATGGTGGTCATTAGGGAGTTTATGTCTATTTTTTGGGCTTTGAGGACGTTTAGGACGTTGGTGAGGCAGTCGAGAGCGCGGAGCTGTATTGTACATTAGAATGGAGAATTGAGAGGAGGGAAGATGGAAAAACTTACATCGCCAGCACAGACGTACTGCATATTCGCAATATTGTAGTTAACAATCTCCAGCAGCCACTCGGTCTGCTCGGAGATATTCTCAACGACGTACTGCAGCGCCTGCTCGTTGAAGGTTTTCGAGATACGGCTGGGATTAACCGCGCACATGGAGTAATTCGATCTACCCTGCTCGTCGCGCTCGACGGCGACTTGCATGGTCAGACCACGGTAGAAGACGACAGATACCAGACTCTCAATGGGCATGACGTCTGCGAGCGCGGCAAGGGCAGAGTATTCACCCAGGGAGTGGCCGGCGAAGCTGCTGTCGCGCTGCACGAGACCCTTCGAACGCATGTCCTCGAAGCTGGCCTTCTCCATCAGGGTCAAGGCAGGCTGGGTGAATTGCGTGGCTGACAACAATCCAGTGGGCGATCGGTAGGTATAGGAGGTGCTGTGTTCATCGACATCCTTGAAGATCTTCTCAGACTTGATGCTGCCGTCAGCGTCGACGGTCTCGAAGGTCATGGCCATGTAGTTTTGGCGGATGGTCTTGCCGCGGGGCCCGCCAAAGTGCACAGTGAGTTCCTGGGGGTTGTTCTTGACGATGTTGATGATAGACAGGCCGTAGTTCTCCATAAAGTGTTTGTCGGCGCGGTCCCACACCTCCTTAGCCACGGGGCTAGAGTTGTACAGGTCCATACCCATTCCCTGTTCTTGAGATCCTTGGCCAGTGAAAACGTAAGCGGAAGCAGGCTGCTCGACCTCAGCTTCGCCAAGCAGGACCTTGTCTTCGGTTGCCTGGTTGCTGGCTTCGACCTTGATGATCTTGCGACCGGCAACCATACCAACATGCTGAAGAACGACGACGAGGTCATCGTTGGGGAGGACCATTCCAACAAGGGAGGCGTGGAAGCTGCGAACACGGCCAATGTTGTTCTCCGCAGCCCATGTCTCGACAAGGCTTCGCACGGCAGCACTGGTATACATACCGTGGGTGATGGTGCCTGGGAGGTTGGCGTAGCTGGAGAAAACGCGCGAAACGTGGATGGGGTTGTAATCGCCAGAGACACGGGCATATGTTTCGTTGGACGCAGGCGCCCTCAGGATCAGAGGAGTCTTGCCGCTGAGAGGAATTGGGTTCTCAAAGTTGACGGGCTGCTCGATGGCAGATCCATGGCGCTGGAGATAATCAATGACTGGGTTTCCATGAGAAGCACCAGCATCATACTCCACAGAGGCAACCTGGATAACCTCCTTGGTGGGTAGCTCGAGCAGGACCTGGCCGACAGTCTGGACGCTGCGGAAAACAGTGTGGTTCTTGAACCGAACAAGACTCTGCAGACGGAAGGTAAGAGTCTGTCCCAGAAGATCGACATCGGGCTCGTCAAGACGGAACCACTCCTTGGACTGAAGGACAGCCACATCCTTGGACGAACCGAGATGAAGCTGCATGGGCACTTCGTCCTTGCGCTGGAAGGTGGTGTCGAAATCGGTGTAAGCGCCGCGGTACAAAAACTGGCTGGTAACCTCCATTATGGGCTTTCCAGAGCGCTTGATGGTACCGCAGACCTCAACCATCTTTCCAGAATCCTGGTTGATGACAGCATTGATCTGAGCGGAGGTCTCGAGCTCGTCGCCAACTTTGAGTGGCTCAGCGCCCGGGATCATGCGGAAGCCGTTGGACAGATGTACAAGCTTCAGCAGGTCACCGTCAATGACACGCGGGAAGATTGGCTTGGTAATGGCCTTCCATCCGACAACGATGGCGAAATCCATGGGAGCGAAGACTTCCTTTCCAGGACGGTCGACGAATGCCTCGCCGGCGTTGCCTACGGCATGGACGAAATCGGCAATCGCCTGGCTGGTGACAGTAGTCTTGCCACCATCGAAGACAGCGGTGGCAGGAGTGTCGAAAGGAACGGCCTTCTCCCCGAACCAGATGCGGTAGTAAAATTCCTTGATACGATCGTTGCGGTCATCCATGACCTCCCGAATAGGGGCGTAGCCGGTCTCCGGGTGGTAGGTGAAGCGGAATGTAAGAGGGACGACACCACGCTCTGCAGTGCGACCTTCAAACAGGGTGAGCTGGATTTCACGCTCGCCGTTGGTCTTCACTTCAACGGTCTTGACAAGATTGCCGGACTGAGATGGCTCCCTCACGCTGATGACGGTCTTGGTCGGCTCATTGGGGTACGCAATTTCGACAACCAGGCCGTGGGTGGGCGCCAGGATACGCTTCATGGGGTTAGTTTGGAACTTCTGGCCCTGGATGAAAACCTCGGTAGTGAACATGGCATATCTCCAGGAGTAGACGCCTCCAGCAAGTGCCTGCAACCAACGATCGGTATCAGGGAGACTGGCCGATGGAGAGGATGACAACCGATAGGTGAGTTTGTTAGAAGCCTCAGACCCAATCAGACCTTCGGCCTCTTGGCTATCCTCGTTCTCCAAGAGCAGATGTCCACCGAAGTACTCGACGGTGGGGACGGTGGATTCGTCGCCATTGTACACATCCCGAATGAGATCCTTGATGTGATCGTTGTGAATGCCATCAAGAATATGCTTCACGGGTTCATCGACAGTGTTGGAGTATTTGGCAGCCATGGGGCCTTGCAGGATACAGACTCTGCCGACATCTTGGCCAACAACAGCTTCGAGATCTTCCGATTGCCAGAGAGAATCCTTCTTGAACCAGAATTCAAAATTCTCATCCAGAGATGGAACAAATGGCACTGGCTTCTGGCCGCGACGCTGGCAGAGTAGGAGGAAGTGCTGCACATCCTGCGCGCTGATCAACTGGTCTGCGGCCTCGGGATAGGCACTGAGGATCTTCTCCACAGCTGGGTAGGGGTTGTCGATCTCGGAGTAGGTCTGGAGGAGCGAAGGCTGTCCTTCAGCCGAAGTGAAGCGTTCTTCAACACGGCGGATAAAGTCGCCGGTAAGACGTTTCAAGGATTCATCGATCCATCTCGACTCGTGTGTGACATACATAAGCTCCACCATGCGGTTGACGACCTCAGTATAGGTCATATCCTCCAGATCGACAGTCTCGCCACGGGAGTTGCGACCGAACCAAACCTTTTGGAAATCCGCGTTGAGTTTCTTGATGATATAATCGCGTTGTTTCTTGAGCTCAGGAATACGCTTGGCCTTGTCAAGGGAGAAGATCTTCTGGTCCATTTCGGCCCAGAAGCGGACACCGCGCGTGGCCAGCTTGTGGATTGGCTCGCCCATCTCAGAGCGAACGGTAATGACACCACCGGCGGCACCACTATAGGTCTTCTCCCACTCGCTATCATCGACACCTTCAGCATCGGCAATGGCTTGCTTGGCGGCCTTGGAGGTATGGGCTTCCTTGGCTGTCATCATGCGGCTACCGAACAAACAACCATCAAAAGGCATTGGGGGGTATCCAAACTCCTTCGACCAGGTACCAGACAGGTAGGGATAGGTGTCTTGGGATCCACCAAAACCGGAACCGGCAACGAGGACAATGTTATCGCATCTGCGAATGCGGCTGTACATTTGCAGAATTGGCTGATGGAAATCTTCGAACGAATGATGGCCACCACCACGACCACCAGTCCATTGCATGATGACGGGGAAGGTGGGGTTGGCTCTGGCAATGTTGATAACTTGCTGGATGGCATCCATCGAACCAGGCTTGAATGCGATGTGTTTGATACCGAGGGTCTCGATGTACTCGTTGGCGACTTCAATGGAGGGAACACCAGCACCAATGGTGAGACCGTCAATGGGCACACCATCTGCACGGAGTTTCCCGATCAATGGGATCTGCCAGCCCATGGCGCGGGGATTGACATAGATCAAGTTGACTGTAATTCCGCGGCCGGGAGGGATGTTCTTCTCGATCTTGTTGAGCGCTTCCGTCATGCTTTTGGCGTTATAATACCCGCCACCAGCCAGCTCGATCTGATAGCCCGCATTCATCGTAGCGGCAACGAAATCCCAAGGTACGGTTGTTGGGGTCATACCGGCGACCATGATAGGGGGCACACCAAGCAATCTGCTCATTTTGGTGTCCACAAACGTCTGACCAACGGATGTCTTGACCAACTTGGGACCATGCTCAGCTACCCAGTCAACAGCATATTTAACAGCATGCTCCTCGTCACGGTCAAACAGCTCAGGCTTGTAGCCAACCTCAGCATTCGTCCCGTCCATGGCACCGGCAAGGATAACACGGACACCAGTTCCATCTTTGTTGCGGTTAGTCAAAACACCCAGTCCGGAAATACCACCAGGGCCGAAATCTAGGACGTGAGTGGCCTTAGGGAAGACAGTGGTGCTCTCCCAGTTAACGGGGTCTCGGGTGATCATGCGCACCAAAGCTGGGACGATATCCTCATCCTTCTCGCGCAAGTCCACGCCGCTATTTGTGTCGTAAACAGGAATGCGCAACGACTTGGAAGGGATGGAAATGTCCTCGAGGTCTTCCGCAATTTGGTCGAAAGCGGACGAGAGGTATTGGCTGTGGAAGGGCGCAGTGATGGGGAGGAAGCGGTTGACGAAGCGGACTTTTCGTTGGGTGTATGGCACGCGGTTCTGGTCCAGGCCTGTTGGAGCCTTGACTTTGCGGAGACGGAGATTAAGACCGTACAACGAAATGGGCGGACCAGTGACAACAAAGTTGCGGGCACTGTTGACCAAAGAGATGGCGATATGGCGGTCTTTAGGCAAGTGCTGGTTGGTCGCGTCGATGTGCTCCTGGACTGCAGACAGTGGAAGATCGCGAATGGACAGCATAGGGGTTGGGGCACCCTCGCCGTTCTCAGTCGAATCCTGTAGGACGGATGGGGCGAGAGATGTGCGGGGATAGGCTTGTTGACTGCGCAGACCAATCCAGAAGAGCATCGTGAGGGCGTTCTTGGCGGCCTTTGCAAAGGAATCCCATGTTGTGGCGGTTGCGATCAGGGCTGCGGTAACGATACCCTGGGAATGGCCGGTAGTACCGCTGAATCGTTCCAGAATGTCGCCTGGTTCCTTGCCCATGGCCTTGCAGGTGGCCATGAAGTGCGCAAGCTGGACCAAGCCGATCAGGGGCAGGCTGACCGGGGCGGAAACCAGATACTCGGTATCTGGTTGGGTGTCGCGGTCACGCAGCCACCGAAGGATGTCCATGCCTTTGGAGTAGAGTTTTATGGCCTCTGGATCGCGGGACAGAGCTTGGAGGAGTTGTGCAGAGGAGGTGATGAGGTCCTCCACAAAGGATGGGTATGTGGTGTAGATTTCCCGCAGCTCATCAAAGTATTCTTCAATGTTGCCCTGGCCGCCAAACACGGTGTACAGACGAGCATTGCCGTCCGCGGCGGCACGTAGCAGGGCAGACTCATGGGGCTTTGTTGGGCGGTTTACAGCGGCACGACCGGCGTAGTAGGCCTCGACGACGAGGAGCTTCTTTGCGCTGATACCGGGCAGGGTGCCGGCAATGGCATGCACATCGTTACCGCGCATGAAGGCACGCTCAAACTCGTTGAGGACGAGCTTGAGGACCTCTACATAGGAGCCCTGGGCATCATCCTCGCCCTCTTCCACTTGGCGGGCGACGTAGCCCAGGTATCTGGCAACCAGCTCTGGCACGGACGAGGGCTCATCGTCCTGTGCGAGTTCGTCTGTGGGGGCGGGGAGCGAGGCGGAGAAGAGGTCTTTGAGCTGGTGGGCGTGGAAGTGAAGGGAGGTGGGGACGAGAAACGAGAATTCGAGGGAGCCGTGTGAGAGGATGAGCGGGCGGAGGGATTGAGACGAGCGGGGGGTGTTGATGCCCGTCTGGGGGCCCGTAGAGCTGCCGTACATTGTGTTCAGATGGGGGGGGGGGGGGGCCTTGGGGGGAACTAAAGGGGTAGAAAAAAGGGTGGAAAGGTGGTTGGGG
>JANTQF010000571.1:0-13015 GCA_032988165.1 Emmonsiellopsis sp. PD_33
TGCTAGAGTCTGTCTGCTTGGTGTTGCCTGACAATTCGCATGGTGATTGATTTCTGTGTTCGTGGCGGGGTGTTCTGACGTGAGGTACACGCACGGTCCTTGCAGGCACACATTTTAAGGCGAGGGAGCGACGGGGTCGGTCGTACCGCTGTGCAGCCTTCACTTCCTTAAAGAGGTGAGAAAGCTCACCTCCAGCAGCAGTAACCAGGCGACTTCCATCAGGCGAGATGTCGCAGCTGTAGACTTCGAAATCCTTCCGCTCACCTATTTATTCGAACAGTAGCAAAAGAATATTAGCAAAACATATCCCCTCCCAAATCCGCAGCAGATTAGAAACAAAGTAAATAATCGAACCTCCATGCGTCAGCCAAACAGGCTTGATAATATGCATTGCTCCCTCCTTTCTCTGTCTCTCTCACTCTTCCGATCCCTTTTCTCTAAACACGTCTGTAACTCCAATCCAATCCTATCTTCTCCCGTATCTACCCTTCCTCGAACCACTCAACTCTCCTTTCTCAGAAAACAAAAAGGCACCTCCACAACCCAACCCTCCTAACCAAGGAAAAAATCAATACGCGCTGGCGCTCGCGCGTCGTTTCCGCCGCTTATCGCCCACCTGCCAGCTATCCAGCTAGCTAGCTAGCTCAGCTAATAGTCAAAAACAAAGTGTCGGGAGAGTAGGTAGGCCGTGGCGCATCGCAGAGTCGCAGTATAATATCTAGTCGCAGATAACGGAGAACGGGTGGGTAGGGTAGGGTATGTTTCCGTGGAGTTGGCGGGCGGTTTGTTGGAGGTTTCGGAAGAGGTGTAGGGTCGTCGCGGGGGGAACGCGGAGGGAGAGGAGGGAGGGAGAGGGTGGGCTGGAGCAGCGGTATCTGTCTGTATGGTGTATAGAGGGAGTATGGATCGGGACTCGAGGGATGGATTGGAGGAGGCGTGGTGGGAGGTAACTTGTAATGGGTGGTGGTGAAGGTTGAATGAATAAATGGATGGATGGATGTGCCAGATTCGCGTTCTGTCGGAGGTCTGGAAGGTGGTCCGAGCTTGCAGGGTGGAGAGCTGGGGATATAAAATAACTAGATAACATGGATAATAAGGAGGGGTTTGTCGCGACTGAAGACGATAGCTATGGTTTTTTATATTTATATTTCTTTAATGGGATATTTATCAAGTACTAACGGATTTCAAGTTAGTTCTACTCAGACAATCCTTCTCCCTGGCTGTTATAGTTTCGCTCTGCTCTAACTATCTTCTTTGTCCATATCAAACTCAAAAATCACTCACAGCCACCTACCTAAGAGGTAACTATATATATGGATATCGCGAAAAGGAAATCATAAATAGCAGAATCAAATTGACTGACTCCCCCAAAATGCTGAGTGGCGTATGAGTATTTTTGCTTCTCCCAAGGCTAACAAAAGAAAAACTGGAAAAGAGAACGGGGCTGAAAAGTAGAGTACATGGATGGTGGTATGTAACGCACACAATTAATAGAACAAACAGAGTATCCAGAGAGATTGAACTGATCACTCAGGATCTAACTCACTCACTCACGATCTGCGCCGCTGACTCGCCTGGTCAAACCCCTCCAACACACTCTCCGCGACCTCCCCAGAAGCCTCCCCGGCACTCTGCTGCTGCTGCCCCTTCGCCTGCTCCACCCCAATAGCCTTGGCCGCCATACTCCTCGCCTGGCTCTCATTGACCTTGCCATAAACCGCCATCGCACTCGCAATCATCCCGCCCATATCGCCCACATTCCCCGGCACCACGACCGCCGTGCTCTCCTTGGCCAACTTGGAGAACGCCTCGACATACTTCTCCGCAACGCTCAAACTCACCGCGCCCTGCGCATTCTCCTGGCCCTCCTGGATCGCCTTGGCAACAGCATCAATGCCCCTCGCCGTCGCGGCGGCCTTCAACATAATCGCCTCCGCCTCACCAGTCGCCATATTGATCTGCTCGCTCTTCAGCGCCTCAGAGGCCAGGATGACAGACTGCTTGCGGCCCTCGGCGATATTGATGGCGGACTGCCGCTGGCCCTCAGAGTCGAGGATTTCGGCGCGCTTGGAGCGCTCCGCGGTGACTTGGCGGTGCATGGCGGCCACGACGCCCTCTGGGGCGTGGATGTCGCGGATCTCGTAGCGCAGGCACACGACGCCCCAGTCCTGCGCGGCTTCGTTGATGGCCTGCGTGATGTTTGTGTTTAGCGTGGCGCGCTCCTTGAGGACGTGGTCGAGGGTTAGCTGGCCGATTTCGGACCGCATGGTTGTTTGCGCGAGTTGGGAGATGGCGTATTCGGCGTCTTCGACGCCGTAGCTATTGTGATAAACCGACCGTTCAGTATATTTTCCAACTAAAATTTTATATATATATATCATTCCCTTACCTGGCCTTATACGCATCAAAAACCCTCGTATACAACACCCCATCCAGCTCCAAGGTAACATTATCCGCCGTAATCGCATTCTGGCTCGGGATCTCAATCGCATTCTCCTTCAAACTCTTCACGTACGCAATCCGATCCAAGAACGGAACGAGAATCGCCAACCCGGGCTCGAGAATCCGGTTGAACTTCCCCATCCGCTCCACGATCCAGGCCGTCTGCTGCGGAACGAACCGCACCACCGTGTTCACCGGCAGCGTTTGTCTGTGCGAGAAGTACGAGGTGGGCGTCGAGGGGCCGCTACCGGCGAATCCAGGGAAGCCATTGTCTGGGGCCCGGCGGCGGGGGGTTGTGGTGAATTGGCGGCGGCTGGTGAGGTGGGCGGAGGTGGTGGTAGTGGCGGCGGCGGGAGAGAGGAGGGAGCGGGAAGCGGAGGCTAGGGCCAATTGGGTGGGCGGGTGGCGGAGGGCACGGCCTGATATTATCCGCCGCGATGCTGCCTCCATTATCGGAGTGGCCTGGGGGGTTACGCTTGGAGAGAATCGGGGTTCTGGGTTTGCTGGTTGAGAAATGGAGGTTTGTATCTTTTCTTTGACTGTTGGATGGTGAACAAATGCCGAAGCTGCTTACTCAGCAAGGCTCGCGAGTCAAGAGTCATGTGACCCACGAGCTCAGCGCACCTGGGCAGGTCAAATATGGGAAGAAAAAAAGGTCAAGGTTTTGTAAAGGTTATTGGTTTTTTCCTTTTTATATGGTTACTATCCTTTAACTTGAGCCTTTAAAGAACAAAACACCTAAAACAAAAAGAAAAACAAATGGGAGGCCGAATCAGCGACAACCAAGCTGAAGAACGATAAATTAAGCCCAGCAGAAACAAGACAGGGGAAAAGCGACGAAAAGCAAATAGATATACTACTAATACTAATGCATAAGGAGGTTAATTTGCCTGTCAACGTAGGGAAGAAACGGGATGTGAAGAAAGGAAGAAGAAGAAGAAAAAGAAAAGAAGCCGGCTAAGGGCAAGGGAAAAATGGTTAAGCCACAAACTTAATGGAGAATTGAACGGTGTGTTTTTAAGAAACCACATAAAAAAGTGAAGAAAGGGAGTGAGAGAGAAAATATTTTATTTGTTGTTGAGCGGGGAAGTAGAAGAGAAGATAGTTCAAAGCCATCAAAGACAGAAAGAAAGAAGAAGGAAAAAGAACTGAGCAGTAGGAGGATGGAAAAATAGCCGTTATCGGTTTTCCACAGCGGGTGCTTTTTTTTGAGAAATGAAGAGAAAAATGTTTTTGCAGGGAAACGAAAACAGACTGAACGAAATATAAAATGCAAGTGCAAGCGCGGCCAGGCCTTGTCAGAAGGTTGCTTTCGAAAAATCTCAGAGGTGGTAGAAAAGACAACAATGTTGCGGAGTGTCGCAAGGGAGAAATAAATGCCCCAGTCTGAAATCCAACTGGAGGAGATATGAAGGCGAGCAAGTAGCCACCCTTATCTGTGGAAACAGGAGCTGAAGGCAACAAGAAAGTAATAAATGTCAATGGCAAATCTGTTAAGTGAAACCCGCTATGCAAAAAGAAGAGGAGTGGAAAAAAGGGGTTTTTTTAAAGAAAACATCTGGGAGATAAAATAGGGAAGGAAAAAAAGTAGAATTGAAAAAAGGCCAAAGCAAGTTAGAAAACAAGGGAAGAAGGGAAAATCAAATATTGGAGAGTTACCGATGATTGAGAAGAAACAAATTTTGGACCGAAGAGGGAAAAGAAAAGGTAGCAAACAAGGAAAACAATCGCCGAACCCCTTTCCCATCCCGTCAATCGTCTCTCCATTTTAGGGGTGTGTCCGTGAGTACAATGCCGTAATGAAAACAAATCCTAGATTTTTTCTGACTTTAATTTTGGGGAATCAACCTCACCGGCCTTCCTGCTAGATTCGCATGAAAGAAAAAGGACAAAAAGTTTGATGAAGCGTTTTTGAAACAATAAGAGAGCATGAGGGTGGAAAATCTATGATCATTAGGAGATTCCGCCAAAGCGGCGGGGGGCAAAAACAAGTTGTGATAAAGCGAGCATGGTGGGAAAAAACATCGACATGCAAACAAAACAAAAAGAGGACAATAGGATCTAGCAGCATCGCGAGACAGCCGAGAAGGAAACGAGGTTCCGGCATATATTCGAAAGGTCATTGCATTCTGGAGGAGGCGAATCATTTGTTGTGAGTCGAACGTATAAAAGCGGCGGGAAGCGGAACAGTCAACGAAAAATCATCTTTGAAGTAATCACACAAGATGAATAAAATAAACACTCAGCCTCATTTCTCCAGTTCCGCTCTCAGGCGCTCGCTGATGATAGCGTCGATTTTTTTCCGGTTTCTGAGGTTGAAAGCGCCATTTCGCCAGGCAGAACGAAGATTCTGAAATGCCGGCTTCTCGTTAGCTTCCAACTCCGACTCCACGAGTTCAACCAAGTGTTGCGCAACGGTGTCTGGTATCGCTTTGTTGCTCGCAAGCACTCCATCATAGAACCGTATGATGCTGTTGACGCCAGTGGAATTTCTCGATAAATCATCAAACGCCAGACTCCTGAACTCATTGTACATTTTGGAATTGAAATTTCGGACCAAGAAATGCGACCAGAATTGATAAAGAACGTCCATATCCAGGTTTCCGTCAGTCGTCACATCTGACGATCGTTTATCGAGCGTTCGTTGTCGGAATACGTTATAGGATTCGTGAATAAGATCGGTGGGAAGGGATTCAATCGGGGTATCTCTGTCTTTGACCCAAAACGTAGGCATATTGGCGGTGACTGGGTCGGAATTTCTGGACGATGGGGGCGATTTTGCGCGGCTTTGTCGGTCTACTGGGCTATATGAATTGTTAGTATGTGGTCGTCGAATCTTAGGCTTCGGAAGAGGCATACCTTTCGGCATTTGTTTGGGTCGTCCGAGTCGAGAAAGATGGTCGCTTGTCTGTGCTCACTGTCCCACCCGCTGCTTTGTAACCGTCAACAGATCCGCTGGAGAAAGAACGAGACGAGGGGTTGAGAAAAGGTGACTGCGCTGGGCTAGAAAACCCCGGCTTACGCACCACAATCACCAAATTCTCAATCTGATCGTCTGGAAAAGTACTCTCATCAATGGGTTGTCCTACATTGGCATTTTCACCCTGTCCCAATACCGGCGCATAAGACGGCGAGAACTCGGGGGCAGTGGAAGATAATACGCTCTGGAGCGGGCGGGAGTCAGCAGTATTGCCGTTGGAGTATTGGGCGGGAACCGTGTTTCCGGAAGTTTCGTGCAGAGATCCGTTAGTAAACGCGGCATGGCCATCCATGTGGGCGGCGGACATCACGCCATCACTAATCCCGTCAACATGAACTGGAGAGGTTAAAGAAGGTGGGGGAGGGCCTTCGTTCTGAGCGGAGGGGTCACGGGTTTCCATGCTGAGAACAAACTGTTCCCACTGCTCACGCTTACGAAGGCGGTCTGATCCATCTTCTCCAGGTCTGTATTCCACATTTTTCAGTTGACGGCAGACATGTCGGAGCAAGTCCAAATCCTCAGTAAGGCTCTTGATCCGCTTGAACCCGGCGATAACGCTAAGTAAGACAAAGCCTTGCGAATCCATGTGCTTTCGCAGGAACAGGTCCTTGCAAAGATTGTCGACGGAGAAATAGTATTCCCTAGAAAATAAAACTCGTTAGGCGAACCACAACTAAGATGACCCTGGGAGACCTACAGTTGCATAGAGATCATGCTCATCAGGGAGAATTGTTCCATATACGGTTGATATGGCATCGCGGTCATGGGACCTTGGTGCATTGGTGCGTATCCGTACATCGCAGGGATATCGGTTTGGATGGCATAAGGGGACGGGTAAACGCCCGATGTGGGAAGGGATGGCGACCTGATATTGAGGCCACCACGGCTGGAACCATGCTGCTGTGCGCCATTTTGAGATGCTGGTTGGTGGGGCCGATGCGAGAAGGGCTTAGACGGTTGGAACTGGTTTTGCCCAATGGGCGGGCTATGATATTGGGAATTATGCGCTCCGCCATAGCTCGAATGAGCACCACCTCGTCCCCTATAGCCTCCACGGCCTCTTTCAGGGCGGGAGTCACCACGCTCCCGGCCGTATTCACGCTCTCGTGGGAATTCTCTGTCCCTTGGGTGGAAAGTAGCGCTTTCTTTATAAAAGTCTGCAGATCTTGGGCCGCTATCAAAGCGACGCTCATGGCTAGTGCTAAAACGTCCCACATGAGAATCCGTATGAATAGTGGCATGTCTGCCAGGATTGTCAGCGCCCCTCTGGGATGGCACGTTAGTGAAGGTCTTGGAGTTCTGGCGCTGGCGCGGGGCTGCCTCGACGGAATTGGCGTTGGCATTTTGGGTCTCGCCCTGGGAGGTTGCCAGGGGCTCCTCGGGGCCCTTGGCATTCCTCGTATCTCCGCCAACTTTCTCGGTTTGGGAAACTCGTCGGTCCTCGGTGGACGCGGTCACACCTGCGCTACCCGATCTCTGGGGCTGAGTAGAACCAGTCTGCTCTGTGATAGTGCGGGCATCGTTCCGGCCACGATCAGCAGAAGGGAGCTGCTTCGATCCGCCAGCTGTCGCTGTGGATGCAGGGGCCGGACGTTCGCCACCGGTGACTGGGCCAGCAGCATGGCTTGCGCCACGCATGCTTCCCTCTCTTCCACCTCTTGCTGGTCTTCCGCCTCTCCGTGCAGCAGGGGGGAGAGGTGTGTTGAAAACGGCGGATGGGACATATGGGACAGGCATCCATTTCTCCTTCCCATGCGATCTAGTAGAACCCTTCTCCTTATCGGATTTATCCGCCTTGTCACCCTTTTCCGAAACCTTACGGAACTCTTCGCCTTGGGCGAGTTGTGGGGTGGGCCAAGAAGAAGCGTCGCCAACGGGAGGGAGAGACTCGGCTGCATCAGTATCGATATCCGTAGGTCGATTTGAACGGACACCAGATTTTCTCGAACCTACTTGGCGTTAGAATAATGTAACATAGAAGAAGAGGATCAAGAAACATTACCATCATCCTTGGATTTTCCGCCGTCATTTGACTTCTTCTTCGATCCAGAGACCTCAGTCACAGTTTCGGCAGAACTGCTCGCCTTTTTCCGCGAACCACCTTTAGCCTCGCCGTGAGTTGAAGCCTTCGAGTTGACTGGTTTCGAAGTCGCTGGTGTAGTAGGCTTCAAAGCCGCAGTGGCCTTGGCCTTGGCTTCTTGGGCTTCTTTTCTCTGTTGCCAGATATTGAACGCGGGAAGCGGAGCAGCCTTTAGCTCATTGACGGCTGGGGTTTCCTTCTCCCATCCATCTTCTCCCTGTTTTTCCTTGGTGGATTCCGGAGTCTGAGTCGACTTTTCGACGGGCCCAGAGGCTTGCGATTGCTTGTCCCAGGTAGAGTCAGATGAACCGTTGGGAGTCAACGAGATGTCGTCTTCTTTGGGCAACGTTGTGGTGGAAGCCGTTCCCACACTTGGAGATGAGGTTCCAGAGATATTTTTCGACGGGACATTGGCAGCTGGGGCCGTGACCGTTGAATTTGAGTTGCGCTCGGAAGGTGCCTGCGATCTGTCAGTGGCATCAATGGGCTCAGTTGCGACAGTTGACGACTCTAGGTCTGTTGACGAAGCTGCGGTCTGGACCGAGCCATCTCCATCTACCGATCCAGCAGCCGTCCTACTCGGATCCGACGATGTCGTGCTTGACTTGCTTTGCTTCTCAACGGAGGGTTGCGCAGTGGACGCAGTGGAAAGTCCTTTTGCGGCTTGAGCGTAAGAAAATGCGGGCATTTCCAAGCCTGCTTTGGGAGTTGGCGTTGACATTTTGAAGACGATTCACGACGTATTCGATTGCCGGACGCTGTGCGTTATTGGCGAAACGTGTGCAAAGTGGAAGGATCCGAGAGCTGGATATAAAGTCCAGCAATACACCTCCAACTACCGATCTGGAGGAAACGGACAACCTCCACCCTCTGGCTGCCCCACCAACAACAGTTGTCTCTCTAAACCCAGGGACTCCCAGGGCTTTTCGAGGCTTTGGAAAAAGAAATCAGGTCCAGGGTAGGAGGGAGGCAAAGGAAAGCGAATGCTCAAAAGACAATTCCTTGGAGGGATATCTCAGAAGCCAGGATTTCACAGTGAAGGAAAGACCTGGGTAAAGTTTGACATCAGTAACACGTTCAAAAGGGTTGTCCGGGAGTGTTTGTTTTGGGCCAGGCTGGGGAGCGAGAGAGTGGTGTATCCGCAGCGACGAGGCGATGGACCTGGGCAGAGTCCACAGAACACCAGACAACGCAGCTTAAGTAGACAAGAAGAGCGGCAATGGCAATCCCGAATAGAGAAGAAAGGACTGAACAAACGATAGACGTTGCGCGGGAGGCGTTGGGAGACGCAGGACAGCGACGAAGAGGGATCGCAGGCAACCGAAACACGTACTTTTTGAAGCAGCAGCCAAGCGCAACCGTAAAGACTGGGGAGAATAAAGGCCGAACTGAGCGGGACTCTGTCAATGTCCGCAGCGGGAGCGTGCGGGAAAACAGCAGGCTGGACAGTGTGCGAGGAGACGAGACAAGCGAAAGGAAGCGCGATCGATTGACGCTGGGGAGCGAAGCAGCAGCACAAGAGCCACGCGACGAGAGCGTCCAGACGAAGCAGCGGACGGGGCGGTCGACGACAGCGGAAGGCCAGCAACGAAGAGACGCAGGGAGGAGAATTGAGGAGGCGGTGGGAGGAGGTTGGGTTGGCGAGACGAGACCTGGCAGTGCGGGACGTTTAGAAAAAAAAATGAGGTGCAGCTAATCGGGGGAGGTTCGGGCGAGGGCAGCGAAACGAACCTCAGCAACACACACCAGGGACGCACACACACACAACACACAACACAGGTGGCAGCAACAAGAGCAGCACACGAGACAAAAGACAGAGAGGGTGGACTGAGAACGGGGGGGGAGGGGGAGGGGGAGTGTGCGAGGGGTTGAGAACAGCGGGTGGAGGGTGGAGGGAAAAGGGAGAGCAGAATTATTTGAGTGTGGTGGAATCCGCAGAAAAGTCTTCCCCGGCAAGCTAGCCACACGCCCGCTGGGTTGCCGAACGCCCGCGACGGGAGGGCCAGCACAGGTATCGATGTCTATTTGCTAGTTATTAATATCTAATACGCTGAGACTCCATTGACTGCGCGGGAGTCTTTGATTCTTGATTCCTGATTCCTGATTCTCCATGTCGCTGTTCTGATGTATGGCGGCCACATGCCAGCCGCGTATCGCCGTTACCAATCTTACCGCCTGCCACTGTTACCGCGTGTATTTGAATACACGTTGTAATGGACATATATTCCCCTCTTTGCTGCTATTTTATATTCGATGTTTATTCTAGTTATTTACTAGTTATTTAGTTATTTATCCAAATATCCACTCGGCCAGATATTGCTCTCTGCTTCTCCTCTTTCTTTTATCGCTCTCTCTTCGCTGCTTTATCTCCCCGTGTGCCACCGTTACAGCTGCCATGCTATTTGTGTTCCGTGCAATATCTGATATAAATCACAATTAATAATTAATTCCTCCTCTCTCGTTCTGCCCCTAAATATTTATCACGCTGCCGGAATTGTCAACCTGTGCACCGATGAATCCCGTCTCTGTCGTCCCGTCGTCGGCATCGCAGGGATAGCAGCCGAACTCCCCACGCACACGTTCTTCCTCTTCTTCATCTCCTCATTCTGAACCCTGTACGGAGTATCTGGAGCCGCTCCATCTTTAGCCATGCTTTGGCCAAGACACATTGCCAGCCTGGGGTAATTAAATATCCTCCTCCCAAATAACTTGTCTGCAGTTTCAAAACACAGCCAGCCCAGAATGCCACAGCCCTATTCGCGCCGTCCATTCATCGTCCAGGGCAGGCTTGCTCTCGGAATCAGCCCGCTAAAAACCGAGACTTTGGCTGTTCAAATACACAGGTTGACTCGTAGCTATATCTGGATTATCCCCGAAAACACCTCCAGAGACAGAACAGAAAGACTATCTGATGTCACCATGTGCTCTCACAGCCCTATTTAACTAACCATTCCTCCGCTCCCGTGGGCCTCGAAGCAGGAATCGAGCCAAAATTGCCTTTCCATTCCCCCAGTCTCCTCCGCATCTAGTCCTGGAATTAAATATAATTGTTTCCCCCGAAGGTAACCCACCAAAGCCGGCCTCCAGGGCTAGAACCCCGCCAGCAAACACAGAACATGGCCCTGGATGATGATACCTGGCCAATTCAGCCATTTTGCCATTCTTTGTAAATCTCACGGCGCCAGCAATTCCAATCAAATCAGACTTTACGTCCTCCAGCCCAGCAAGGCAGAATTGTTGTATCAGAAATCCTGCAGCCTCACTCGCCCTCCAATTCCGGATCCCCGAGACACATACACACACAACTACAAGTCTTAGCCTGAACCGAAGATTCAGCTTTCCCAATCCTGTCCTGCCTCAATACTTATAAATATAGATAACTACCTCCATCAGCTTGTCTTATATACAAGGATCAGCCCATACAAAGAGACCCGGAAATACTCTCTTCCTCTCATCTCTCCGCTTCTCCTCCAATTGCTCCGTCCCTACATGCTAGTTAGTACTCGTGCCCTGTGAAACAGTGCCCGTATCACCGCTGAGCAAAATACGAAATACAAAAAAAACAGAAAATAGAAAATAAACCCTTCCATCTAAATACTTACTAACTTTTAACCTGGTTGGCGCATTTTTTATTTATTCGTTTCTCGATCTTTGGGGATAATGGGGTATTATTTATTCATTTCACCCACCCCCTCAAGTCATTCAATCATCTTTTTGCCAGAGCTTTTGGATTGTACAGTACAATGAGACATAGATCCAACATGAGATTTTGGAGTTATTTTTTAGCTAACTAGGGATTGCCAATCTGGAGGTGTTTGCCTTTTCCCGCATAAGTTGCGTAACTATTTAGCTATTTAAGCCTTTGTTTAAATATTTCCCGTCACGCTTTTCAATCTGCCCGTCACCATTTATTTACCATGATGGCATGCTACTCTCAAAGAGCCATATTTTTTGTTCCTGTTTCCTTGCCATCCAAGTCCTTTCAACTCTCAACTACATTGTCACGCCCTCTATCCAGTTGCCCCTCTCGGTTGAGCTTCTCATCTTATTCATCAACCACAAGGTCAAGCCGGGAAGAATATGGACGAGATCGTCGGGGCTTTGAGTACAATTGGATTGATGGTGCAGAGTCACTTGAAAAATACAGACCAAGCGGCTACCATCCCATCATGATTGGGGACATGCTACGCGAGCGATACCGCATCGTGGACAAGCTAGGTTTTGGAGGCTATTCAACTGTCTGGCTTGCCCAAGACACTCATCTGAAGCACTATGTTGCTGTCAAAGTCGGCATTGCAAACTCCCTTCCACATGAGACTAAGATTCTCCGCGCCCTCTCCGCGCCGCCACCGCCCGCGTTGTCTTCGTCCCTGCAGCCAGGGGCCAATTCAATTCCTTCCATCCTGGATGAATTCGAGCTGCATGGCCCCAATGGGACTCATCCATGCTACACAATGACCCTCGCACAATGCAATCTCAGAGAAGCCTCTTTCTGCCGCCTATTTCCGCTTGAGGTTGCGCGGGCGCTCTCGGGTGGCCTCACACTAGCAGTTGCATATATTCATTCACGTGGCTATGCTCATGGAGGTTTGTCATTTACCGCAATCACAATTATTTTTGCCTGGTTCCTTCTCAACTAATAGCTGTGGGCTGCTTATTTAGATGTCCATCTTCGCAACATCTTAATTAAAATTCCAGCAAGTTTCAATCAACTCTCAATCAAGCAATTATATGAAAAATATGGCGAGCCTGAGACAGTCCCCATTGTACGGCACAATGGCAAACCTCTTCCACCTAATGTCCCAGCAAAAGCAGTGATACCACTCTACCTTGGGAAGAATGCAGAACAATTCTCATTGTCTGACGCGCAGGTACTTCTTAGCGACTTTGGTGAGGCGTTTGACGTAGCCTTGGAAGCCCGTCACGGCGAGGACTGCCACACACCATTGGCTATGCGCCCCCCAGAAGCCCGATTTGAGCCGCAGGCCCCACTCTCTTTTTCAGCAGATATCTGGAGCCTGGCCACGGCAATCTGGGAGATTCTTGGCATGAAGGCCATTTTCAGTAGTGAATTTGTTACTGCAGATGAGGTAACCTCTCAGCAAATTGATGTGCTGGGGCCAATGCCTTCAAGGTGGTGGGATCAATGGGACGAACGAAATCAATTCTTCAACCAGGACCAAAGCCCGAAAGATGGCCGGGATGTATGGCCTCCAATTGATAAAGCATTTGAAGAAGGCGTGCAGAAGTACCGGCGGAAAAGTCGCCGACAAGTAGGCGAATTTGATAAGGAGGAAACAGCTGCTTTCCTGGCATTGATGCGTCAAATGCTGGTATTCCCGCCAGAGAAGCGACCAACGGCTGAAGAGGTTCTCAAGTCGGAGTGGATGGCTAAGTGGGTGCTGCCTGACTTCAAGCGCAGTTTGCGGATAAGCGAAGCTACCCAGGAAGGGAATAAAGGGGCCCAATGATGCAAATAGCAGTATGCTTAGTATCCATGCATACAAGGCTAT
>JANTQF010000572.1:0-13002 GCA_032988165.1 Emmonsiellopsis sp. PD_33
ACTGCATGCAAGCTCAGAATGCTGAGCACACTGAGGTGCACAGAAGGATGAAAGTAGGTAAAATAGATAAAGCTGAGCACTTAAACTGGATAATCAACTGAGATGATCTACTTTATCATAAGAGTTGGCACGCCGTCCGGATTTTCAAAGTATGCATTAATAGCTCTATTCGAGTCGCGATTATTTGCCTATTGATAAAATGGTAAGTTAGTTATCTAGCTCGTCAAGGTGCATGGAAAACTGAGCTCTTGGAGTGCCGCATTCACATACCTCGAGGTAGGCAATCGCCTGTTCGCGCGTCGTATTGGTGATGCTGACGAAGCTCTCGATCGACTCCTCTGACACCTCGACTGCCATGGCTGGGCTTTTGTGTCGCGGTTGTTGCGGGATTCTCGAGGGGAGGATTCCAAGGGCGGGATGAGGTATGTGGCGGTGGTTGGTTGGGTTGAGCTCCGTAGCTTGCGGGGAAATCACGAAGGGAATGGCAGCAGCATGGAAGCACACAGAGGACAGAGGGAGCTGGGTGTTTTGGTACGGGATATATATGCTAGGCTGTATGTTTGTTCTGGAGGTGCTGTGTGTGTATGAGTTGGAGGTGGGCTGGGGGAGGCGGGATTGTTTTGAGATGTTGGTGAGGTTGAGACGACGAGGCCGAAGGACGGATGGACCCTTCTTGCCAAGCATGACAGCCCGATTTCCCAGGTACAAATATTTACGGGGTTGGCTTCTGCTCCAACGTGTGCCATGATGCTGCTGCTGTATGGGATAAGGCAGTTTATTTTGACTCTCTAGAAATTCAGATGTGAAGCTTAATCCAGGAATAATTGATGTTCTATTAAAGCGCCCATTTTGAAGTCGCAACTTGTAGTTACATCTCCCAGCTGAGAACCCGAAATAATAAATGTTCCGGTAAATACCATCCTACATGCGGCTGCTTGCGGGGAATTCTCTTACCTGTTGATAGAAAGCATCCAGACAAAGCCCTGTTGCGTCATAAAGCATCCATGTGTTCTTTTGCCCATAACTCCTCTTTGATATGTCCAACCTCCTTTTCTGAATGCGCATGCAATAACCAATGTAAATATAGAAAAGCCTGAGGCTCGTCATCCTCAGCATCTTCTTGGTCCAGCATTGAATAAAGGAGACTGATCATATTTACTGCTTTGCTGTCCTCTTTCTTTGATGGTTGTGTATGGGGAAAAAAGACTGGCTAGTTGAAGAGAGATGGTCCTCGACAACAGCCAGTTCACTTCTTTGGTGTCTCTCCATAAAGCGCTTTTGTTTTCTTGCATCTTCATTATTCTTGCTTTTTCTTGTCCTGCCATGTCCAAAGCAAGAGGAAAGAAACATAAAGGGTGCCATCTTCAATAAAAAAGCGACATGGCGCCATCATGGCCTGCCTCCCTGGGAAACTGCCGTCGATAATTCCATTTCGCAAAGGGGTCAAGACAGCGGAGAAAATATCTATTGAGAATCAAGACAGCCTAGACGCAAGGCCGAAGAACGTCTTCACATCGGGACATACAGCAATCGGGCACAATGGACAAGAATTGGCGGTTCATGAGAGCGAATATCTCCCGGGAGGAGGATGAGAGGCGGCAGAGGCAGGCGGAGATCAAAGCAAAGGGAATGTTGCGAGCACTCTATCGTCAGATCAACCTAATCGCCAACATTCAACTATTGAGGAGCGAGAACCCATCTTCGTCAGCGCTGACTGAATCATTAATTCAGCGCGACGATCAGAATAAGGGGAACGCTTTCTATACGCTCAATATGTTACCAGGAGTGCACCGGTTATCAAAGAAGCGAGAGAAGTTCAGTAACATTCCCATGGACGACTGGCCTGAATGGATGAAGAATCAACCCGATCGCTGGCAAATAGGGTATAAAACGACGCAGATACGGCTAGCTCGCCTTTGGGAGAGCATGGGACGGGATACGGAGATGTTTGCGATTTGTGCACATGCGCTGGTATTTAGGGGTTCGGCGTGGAAAGAAACCCCGCGGGTATGGTCAGCTTTCGAGAACCTCCTCAAGGAAAACTTCGTTAGCATTCTCGCCTTTGCGCAAACTAGACGGCTAGAAGCCAAGTATCTTGCGCATGCGGTGGGAGCGAAGGCGTATCCAATTATGCTGGGAGGCCGGGATGTGGAGACTCTCCATCCGCATCAAGTTGTCGTCAATCTTCGCTGCCAACACTTGCGACAGCCGGTCTTCGACGGTGCCCGCCAAAAGAATATCAAGTTTTACATCTTTAATCCCGACAATTGGCCGCTAGGGACTATTGATCCAACGCTTCGCACGCCGGAAGACGGCAGATGTGACCGGTGTTCATCGTTAAACCTCTGCAATTGTGTATATTCAAACTTTTCCATGCTTTTTCTTGAGCTGGTTGAATGTGGCGACGGTCGAGGAACCGGGGTCCGAACTCTTGATAACTTTGCCAAAGGCGCTAGACTTGGCGCCTTCCTGGGAGAGGTTTTGCCCTCAGACTCCAATGTGGATCCGATATACAGTCTTGGTCTCGAATCCAAGACGAGGCCGGGCAGACTGAGAGCGGTCATCAGCCCCAGAATGTACGGGAACTGGGCTCGATTCGTGAACCACTCCTGCGAACCGTCCGTCGAGTTTGTTTCACGAACAATTGGCGATCGCATCTTCATGATGGTGGAGGCGAAGAGGGACATCGCAGCGTTTGAAGAGCTCACTATAGACTACGGGAGTTCGTACTTTGAGCGGAAACAATGGAGGTGCCTTTGCGGCTCAGACAGATGCAGAGACATGGATCAACCAAATGACCCGCGTAAACCGCACCCGATACCCATGATATCTCCCAGCAACCCCTATCGATGCTGGGAACAGCGGCCCAAAAACGCTGAGGACCAGAGAAGGATATGGCGGACGCATGAGGAGGTGTGGGCACACCAACAGAGGCGCTGAAAGAAGAGTTAGCACTGTTTTGGATGTTGAGAAATAGGCAGTATGGTGGCATCGAATAGATAGTAGTTAATTACGAAGTTTTCTTTCAAACATCCCGAGTTTTTGGTCCGCGAACCGGCCTCCCCCAGACGTGATGATGCATGAAGATGGAGGAGCACCTATATATGGGGGATACCACCCGCAGCTGAGCTGCTAGGAAAATCGCCCCGCACCATAGCATAGATATCGCTGGTAACTCTGCTGGGCATTATCGCGTTGTCCAGCAATTACTATGTAGTCGATTGGAGACCGGCCCCAATCGTGGAGAGAAGATGACAAAAGCTTTAACCGAAGCTATGGGCGGATTCGCTTAACCTTCCCAACCATCGCCAACTTGTGAGCAAAGAGCCGCTTCTCCACGCCGAGCCTGTCTCTCCACAACTAACCAGCGAACTAATCTCCAACATCTGCGGGGGACACAACATGGGCTCCAGTGGCTGCCCCCCGACTACGAGACAGCCGAGATGACCTGCGTGCCTGGCCGGCACAGCTGCAAGGGTGGCTGGGGTGTTCGGCTGCACAATGCTCATCGTCTGTTCTTAACCACAGCCACAACCCAAGCTCAACCCAACCCCTAGGGTTCCCCATCGCTGGACAGTCTCATCAGACATTCCCTTCTGGGCGCGGCTAAGCTGCATAGCATACCACCTTACCCCGCTAGCCGGAGCCTCCCCCGGATCTTGCCAGACGGGAAGAGAACGCCTCTCGCAACACCAGCGGCACACACTGTATCTCCCCGTTGAGGCCTGCGGGTTGGGGAACACCCTATCTCTAACAGTACATATTACTCGAAAATGCGGCCTGGTCAGATGTGGCAGCTGTCCTGGAGGGCAAGCTCCAGGATAACCAGTCCTGCAGCCAGAAGGTCACTGCTCCATCTCCAAAAACGGAGTTTATTAACACAGAGCTATGCTCGAGGTCCGTCCGCGGTGAGTGAGATTATCCAGCTATTGTAATGATAGTAACTATATGTTGCCCCATGTCTCCTTCTACTGGTCACTGCTCTGAATGCAACTTATGCTAATGCTGGATTCTGCATTTTCCACAGCCCCCGTTATTCGAGCAAACCGTTGGCGAGCATTTCGCAAATATCGTGGCCAAATACGGCGATAGGACAGCGTTTGTAGCTCCTAGCCCCGAACGAAAGCATCTGTGTACTGATCGGATTTTTTAGTGTCGTCTCGAGACACCAGGCACAACGGTTAACATATGACGAGCTGGACCGGAAGAGCAATGCGTTGGCTCGTGGGCTGGCGGCAAGCGGCCTCAGGAAAGGGGATCGGGCAGCAGTTTCGCTGGGAAATAGCATTGAGTACGCAATTGTATGAAATTGATATGGATATCCGACTGCACTTGACCTAACATGGTTTGCCAATAATATACATGCTTACAATCCCGGTGCATAGGTCACATATGCTTTGTTCAAGCTTGGGGCTATATTGGTCAGTAAATCCTCTCAACAGGAAAATTATCTCAAAACTAATATGGTCGGATTTCTGATAGGTCCCATTGAACCCGTCGTTCAATATCAATCAAATAACTGCGGCTCTCAGCCATCTCGAAACCACCCATTTAATTATCAGTACAGAAGTGAACCTACCACGTCGAGAACCACGATCGAACATTCCCATCCTCCAGCAAATAGTGCCCGATCTTCTCAGATCAAAGTTGGAATCGGAGCTCATACCCTCTTTGAAAAAGGTTGTTCTCGTTAGCAACGACAGTGGTCGGGTCGATACATCCTCCTTCAACTGCACAACGCCCTTCACTTCCATAATGTCGGAGCTTGCTCAAGACACACGACCCCTAAACCCTCAAGGTCTATCTCCTCAAGACATTGTCAATATCCAATTCACGAGTGGCACAACAGCGACCCCAAAGGCCGCCTGCCTAAGTCATCGATCAATACTTAATAATGGCGCTCAAATCGGGGATCGTATGTTACTTACTGCGGATGACGTAGTGTGTTGCCCGCCACCCCTTTTCCACTGTTTTGGGAGTATTTTAGGATATATGGCAACTGCAACGCACGGTTCGGCTATCGTTTTTCCAGCTGAGTCTTTTAATGCCATTGCTGCCCTCAAAGCAGTCCAGGAAGAGAAATGTACCGCTCTTTATGGTGTACCTACAATGTTCCTTGAGGAACTGGACCTACTAGATGAAGGCAAAGTACCATATGAAGGCTTCCAATACCTACGGACAGGAATTGCCGCCGGGAGCAGTATCCCAGCAGAACTGATGAAAAAGCTCCACAAAACGCTTAATTTGACCGAGTTGACCATATGCTATGGCATGACGGAAACTAGCCCAGTTTCTGCCATGACTACCACAAACGATCCCATAGAGAAGAGGATAACCAGTGTAGGACGACTTATGCCCCACGTGGAGGCAAAGATTGTTGATCCTGCAAACCGGAGCAAGATCCTTCCGGTCGATACCAAAGGAGAGCTTGTGGTGAGCGGCTATTTGGTCATGAAGGAATACTGGGGCGCGCCGGAAAGAACGGCAGAGGTGATGGTGAAAGACGATGAAGGGAGGGTTTGGATGCATGTGAGTGCTTGCAGTCTAAAATCGAACTCTTCTCTCCTGCCTACCCCAATTGGTTCGAAATTTGCTTAACATATGTCGAAACAGACCGGCGACGAAGCCACAATGTCGCCAGACGGTTATGTAACGATTACTGGGCGGATTAAAGACTTAATCATCCGTGGGGGTGAGAACATCCACCCTCTGGAAATTGAAAATTGTCTTTTTGCCCACGCTGGGGTGTCGAGCGTCTCCGTTGTTGGAGTGCCAGATAAACGATATGGCGAGGCTGTAGCCGCTTTCGTCGTTCCTCGTGAAGAAGCAGAGACGAGAATTACAGCGGACGAAGTTAGAAATTGGGTTCGGGAAAGGCTGAGCCATCATCTAGGTAAGATCGCCCCTTTTTTGTCGCATCCGATTCCCAACACCATTCGCGTGGAGTTTCGGCTCCGTTGGAACGGTGGTCATCTGAAAGAGGGTAAATCTTGTTGAATCTTGAATGGTTTTGCATGATATCATTTCGTCGTCGATGACTGGTGCCACCAAGAGGCACGAGCTCCCCTCTAACCATTTTTCCGCAATCGCCATTTCCCCATTCTTATTCCCATGCGCCAAGTGTCTTAAGTTCGGATCACCCGATTGCTTGTAATGCTTGTTTTCGTATTCCTTTTTTTTTTTTTTTTCCTTCGACTCCGGCCGTGTGTCTTCACTACCTTCGTTCTTTTCCCGCTACGTCCCCCCACACATATGCAAGCCCCATAACGCTCAGGCCATTGCTATCAGCGGAACCTGTTTCAGCTCTTGCAGATTTTGGCAGCCACAAAAGCTTCTTCTTGCCAGGCCGCCAATCGTCTGGTCTTTGCGAATGTACATGGTTCGGTTGTCCGTTTTTCCATGTTTGAATACTTCCAATACCGCACCCCAGCCCCTGTCTGTTTGATCAGTCTCGATTCCCGTCGACTCGTTCAATCGTGCATATATCTCTCACTGCTTGTAACTCGTTCGAGGTACATGCATTGGGGTTAGCCATTGGTAGTCTCGGATTGGCCGTCACAAATATCCCTCATACTTTTGCAGTCAAGCGCGGCCATCCGGCACTTTAGCCGTATTTTTCCTTGGCTCCGCGGGCATGGGCGTTAGCATTGATGCTTGTTAGCCTCCTCCTGAGTTGTCGCAATGCACATAGCTCTAGGTAGCCTTGTTGCTTTTTCGACTTTTCTTTTGCTATTATTTCCCGCGGAGGACGACTACCCTAGACACCGCCTAGCTTTGAGACGCCTCGCTCTTTAGAGGACCCCCAAATGCTAGTCATTTCATGCATCAAAGAAAGCCTAGGCGGCTTCACATCATTGTTCAATTCCATGTGCTCTTGCTTGCACTGAGTTGGCAAAATTGGGCCCAAATGTACTTTTTCCTTTTTTGCATTTATTTATTTCCGTTTCTATTTTTCTATTTTCATTTTTCGTTCTAATTTCCGTTTTGCGTCTCTCTACGCCGCTGCTGGTTGATTGAAATTACCCCAAACCATCATCTACAACCCCACCCCCCCCTTTCCCACATTTGACTCTCAGAGTTTGACTGCGCATAACCCCATGAGAGTAGGCGAGGTGGCATGCAGCCCACAGCAGGTTCCAGGCCACCCCAAAAACGCCCGAGACCTTGCCCACACAGTACTTTCCCCCTTTTCTCTCACCGCAGAATCGCCTCCCCAGTTTTCCTAGTTCGAAACCTTCGCTCTACAGCAATGGCATTTGCGGCTCATTTCATTATTTCATTATTTTGTTATTTTTTCTGGCCTTTCTATCATTTCCGCCGCGCGCTTGAGCACTTTTTCCCCCAACACATACACAAGCATATCCATACCCATTGGTCCTCTTCTCCCCTACCACAAAAAAAAAATCCCCGCCAGCCCTTGTAAAGCACATTGTGCGGGGTGCCCTCCCTCAACTAAACTAGAAGTGGAATCAATGACCACTATTGCTAACAAGTTTCATCACCATCGATTGGAATCGTCCACAGTCCCCAGACACGTCTTCTTCCTCGACGACTCCTCCGAATTCCCCAAGACCGCCAGCGGAAAGATCCAGAAATTCAAGCTTCGCGAACAGGCCATTCAGCTGCTGCTTCAGGGCAAGGATGATGAGGGCGGCGAGGGTACTAATGGTGGGAAATGAGTTAAGCGAGGTGGACGGGGTTTTGGGGTGGTTTTCTTTTTCATGTATTTTCAAGATAGCCGCCCGTGCTGATATTGCTGGGGAAAGCGCGGGGTGTTCTATTTGTGTATGGTGTGGTTTGTTGGTGATGATGAAAATGTTCGTTTCTGTCAATTGGTAGAAACTACTTACCTACTTACTTACTTACCCCAGACAAGAATCGAAATACTCTATATTTGTCACAGAGATGTTCCAGTTTTATGGCTAAGTTCCCCGATGGACCTCCCCCCCCCCCCCCCCCCCCCTCCCCCCCCCCCCCCCCCCCAACTGCAACCTAACCCGCCAACCCCTAACTAGGGCACCAGGGAAGGGATAGGATGGGGAGGTGGGTGTTGGGAAGTTCGTCTACTTCCCGGTATATATATATATATATCTCATCCGCACACCCAGCCTAGCTAACCATGTACCTCCTACCGTCCATTTCCATGCATTTTGTTGATTTGGTTCCGTGCTTAGTTGGTTGGTCGGTGCCTAGGTTGTCTATTTAGGTGAGTAGCTGGGTAGGTAGGTAGGAAGGTGTGGAATCTCGACTAAGATCTTAACTCTTAACTACTACAGAATCTACCATCATCTAGTTCTCTAAGAGGTAATTTTTTTGTTTTGCTTTTTATTATTATATGTGCCAACCCCTGGTTGATGGTCGGGTGGGTTTGCGGGGGAGTGAGGGTGGTTGTCATTGCGAAGGGGGGTAAGGGTGGGTTTCATGAACTATAAAAGATTGGGATTGCGAGAAGGAATGGGAGGGTTTCTTTTAGGTGAGGTGAAAGGGGGAGGGGGAAGGGGGGTGAGGTTGGTTGGATTTGAAATATCCTGCTTCGCTTCACACACTCTCTCTCCCTCCCCCCCCCTTTTTTTTTTTTGAGGACGGGCCTTTTAGCTCTGATAACTTAAGGAGGTTGCTGCGGTGTTAACTACCCTACCCTCTTCTACCAGTAACGGGCTTGTACGAAGAAAATATCGGACATTGATAGGGTAGATATAATGGCATGTCATGTCTATTTTATTTCTACATAGATATGTAATTGAGAACATATCGTGTCGGGGGGGTAATGGATAGATATAGAGACTAGATAGAGAAGATAATAGCAGCAGCAATGAGCGCTTTTTTGAGCCGTAGTAGACCTGTTTGGCGAAATGAAGAAAAGGAGAGGTATATATGGAAAGCATGTATCCATCCATCCCTCCCATCCCATGCTATATCCCATTTGCACAAACCTTTTTCGTCCCCGCGCAAATGTCTAGAGGTTATAAGCATATGAAGGTTATATAAACCAACGAGCTCTATGCGTGGCATACCATTCCCAGCTCTCGCCTCACGTAACCAACCCTTCCAACCCCCTCCAAAGAATATTTTTCCTCCCCCTGCAAATAAAATCCCAATCATCTCCAAGGAGCTTTTCCCCGCGGAGCAGGTAACATATGAAGGACGTTTCATCCCGTATTTTTTTTGAAAAAAAAAAAAAAAACAAGGAAAAAAAAAAGAAGGGCCAACTCCGAACGGAAACTTTGAAACCTTTCCCATGGACAACAGTGTGTAGGGTGGTACTCCGCAGTGTAACCAGAACCAAGGGATCGGGATCAGTATCCCCAAGGGTATCGCGGGGGAATGGTTGTGAGGGCAAATAACTACGTCATTATAAGTCATCTGGTCCTTCGCATTCATTCAATGATTTGAATTGGGGTTTTCGGGGATTTATTTTCTGTAGATAACATCTTTGCCGTAGGTCGAATTGGTGGTTTGGAGTCGGCTGTTCGGGAAAATAAGAATTGCCAACAGCATGCATGGCCTGTGAGGGGGGGTGGGTAGGTAGTTAGTTAAGGCAGAATTGCAATCTTGAACCTTGGAAGCTTTCGTGATGACCCTTTTTGGTCGAGTTGATAACATATCTCGAGCGGTAAGTAAAAGCTAGGGCAAAATCATCCAACATAGGGAAACGAAAGGGTGATTGGGCAAAAAAGCAAGGATGCAAAGGGTCAGTCAGACACACGGCACACATCGTTCACATGGCCTTTTCTGCAGTGGCATCATTGATGGGTTGATTAGCCAGTGATAGAATTAACTGAACCGAGCAGTGTGTGTCAAGTATGGCACAGGTGGCTTGGGCGCAAATGCTTGATTTGCTTGATTCCCGCCTCCGACGCCGATGGCTGCATCACCGTTCCAAAGGAAGGCAACGCGAGGGGTAAAAGGTCTTGTCGTATGTCATGATTGTCCGGAGATAAACGAATTGTGTGGTTTCAGTATGGAGATTGAAAGGATTGAGCTGTGGGCTTGTGGCCGGGAGATAACTATGTTTTAGTTACACAGACGCATGTTCAGGCCGCCTCCTTGAATAGCTAACCCAGCCTTGGTCAAAGCTTGTTCTTCATGTCTTTCCTGCCCTCATCTCGTCATCAAAAATAATTGTTTTTTCACTTTGCCAATGGCGATCCATATCTCGTCTTACCTTCTTCGTCCGAGAGAGAGAAAAGGAGGGGACGGATAACTAACGAAAGCGGGGATGCTTAGCCAGCCAGAAGAACACGGGACGGCGATATATGCCAATGGGAATAGCCGCTGCAAGCTTGTGCCTGTCAGTCTGAACACATTTCTCTGCGGCACCCGTGCCCACCCCCCGGGGCTTGGTTTGTCAGAGCGTGCGAGATCACCCAGCTGCAAGAAAACTGCTGGGTAAAATAAAAATAAAAAAAGAACCCCCCCCCCTGCTTTACAGGGGAAGAAGGGGCTTATCCCCATCAGGCAATCCCGAGGCTCTCCAAAGAGACGGTGAGCAATCCGCCCGAATGCAAACCAAATAACTAACTAGCTTAGGGTTTGGATGGACTCATAGAGGGGTCAGCTTGAGCGAGATATCGCGCACTGGCCAGGTTGCATCACGACGGCCTTGCACAGACGCACAAGGCAGAATTCAGCCATGGGGGATTTTTTATACTTGATCCTTGTTCCGGTTGGACTGTCTTACCCCCGCGTGGAGATGGGTTTTGTGGGAGGGAGAAAAGCTGGGGTTTGATTTTATGCTGAGGTAGTTAAAGGGGTAGATAAAGTGGTCATTGTGTTTTCAAAACCCTCCACGAAATTATTAATGACGCAGTTTGACGCCTTGATACGCCCGACATAATAGTTAGTTGGATATGGGCGATCACGAATCATGATCTGATGAAATGATACCTGGAAAAGCTCGGGAAAGAAAGGGCTGTGTTTTGCGGCTACGTAAAATAAAACTGACGATCAAGATCTTATTACAATTTTTTTGAAAACAAGAAAAGAAAATCCTTTTCCCATGGAGCGGTGTTTCAGCTAACTAGTTAAGCATCGCTTCCCAGCTTAACTAACCTAACATACTTGGCTCCCCTTGAGGCGATCCGTCTGACGGCTCAGTCGTCCGCGCGTGCCGTCTTGCCTATTCCGGATTGAGCGGCGGTCTGCAACACCAGACTCGAGCAAAGATATGAATCAGCCTGGAGAGAAACTATGAATGACAATGTCATTGCTGATTGCATTAGATCCATTACTCTGTTGTCATTACTAATTTATTAGGAAATGTTATTCTTGTCAGGCACATATGAAGCCCCCTTTTCATCCATCCATCAAAAGGTCACATATGACCATCAATCATCAACCCAATTCCTCCGAAGCGAGCCGCTTCCCGCGTCCGCCCACTCGGGCTTCTTGCTTCCAGCTTTTTCACGGAAAACCTGAAACGGCCTGGTTTGGAATTTCTCCTGTATTTTTTTTTTTTTTACTTTGGCTGACTTCACTCCCAAAGTCAGGAGACAACGGGCGCTGGTCACCCTGCATCTTCGCGCCCCAGTGCACACAACGTAATGAGTTCAATGGGTGTTGGAAAGTTGGCCTTTTGTTATTTGGTGAGTTTGTCATCTAATATGAGTGTTTGGATGTCTGGCTGGGGACGTACAAAATGGGAGATTTTGGATGGATTGGATAATGGTATGTATGTAATGTATGGACATGAATGTCCTGGCAAACAAATATGACTACCCATCATCATAATTGAGCAGTAGTTACATCATTCTCCCCAGAATGAGCTGAAGAAGAAAAAAAGACATTCTGATCCAATCCATCTATCTGAAACTGCATGGGAAAAATAGGAAGTTATCATGCTTTTTGTTTTTGGCCTGCATCCATGTATGTCTGCATGTCTGCATATGATAACTGCACTGAGTTATATAATCTGAGGATGCTAGGGGGTAAATGGGCACACTTCCCAATGACATAATAAAGAGGTACTGTTATGAGGGGTACCTAGTATGTTAAACATACAATAACCAACACCTTCTTACTGCTTTCCCATGCTATCCTGTCCCCATTCTGCCTTCGAGAGAATTAAAATGCTGTGTATCAGTAGGTCGCGTGTTCGCAGCGTTCAGACATGTATGTACATGTACATGCATAGTACATATGTATATGCATTGCCTGTCGCGTGGATAGGTACAGAACGAAACGTAAGAAGAATGCGAGTATAATTTGGTGAAGCAAGCAAGTAAGGGACAAAGTAAATAATTACGATCAACCTGGGTGTCGCGCGATCGTGGCGGGGATGGATGGATGGATGGATAGATGGGGAAAAACAGGAACATATGCAATAATATCTGTATATATGTATAAGATGGACAGATATTATATTGATCTGGATTGGTAGTAATATGCAAAATGTGCGTATATGTACATTTGGAGGGGTTGATTTCTTTGCCGGGGGCCTTGACAGTGGTCGTTATTGACAAGGAAATCAATAAATAGGGACGGTTTCAGACCCAGGCAGGAGAAATTTGAGACTATGGATGAAACAGTTAATTTTGAAGAATAGTTGTAATAAGCATTCATGTTTAAAAGGGGTTGAAGTGCTGTGCTGTGCTGAGATTGATTGATTGATTAAATTGAATCAAATCAACAACAACTTTTTTTGCCCAAGAAAAAACATCCAAATTTTCAAAGATTAAGTTATAAAAACACAATCATTCATCAAGTAGGATTGCTGCTTAGTTCATATTTTGCCAGGTCAGTTCGTGAGGTAGGTTTTGAGGTAATATGTATGTACCTCATGTACGTAGTAACTATGCTGTCATCAAAACCCTCCGCAGAAAAACAACATCACAAGCAATAAACACCTGCATGCCCGAGTTCAGCCCAGTTCGATGTCAATGCAATCACTCTTTCCGGGGAGTCAGCTAATAAACAGCCTTTCATCACCTCGTGGGCTAACGGGTCAATGCTATTGGTATATAACTTGGTGTTTGATATCGAATCGAACTGATGAGAGTGCGG
>JANTQF010000573.1:0-12800 GCA_032988165.1 Emmonsiellopsis sp. PD_33
ATTTGTAGAGGTAGATGAGGATTTTTTAGATGTGCTCTTAATATTACTTATAGGATCTATCAGTGAAGATAAGAATGTCATTGAGGTAGGTAGAAGCAAATTCATCTAAATAGTCTCATAAGTCGCAATCAATCACCAAGGAAGGGGTTTCACTCATTGCCTATTCCCCCCATATCATGACTGACTATCTTGATTTTATGACATCCTTCTTAACATCCGTCTGTCATGTTTATGCCACTTTTTTCCAGCTCATTTTACCCTTGTCTGTTTGCTATGCAACTCACCCCATTCTCTCATTTATGGATTCGTTGATCAAATTGTGCAAGCATTTTACTATACTACCTACATAGTGTAGCTACTACAATGAACAATAGTTATTGCTTATTGATCCATTTCATGTCTCGTCCTCCAGGGTGTTGTTGGACGGTTCGTGTGCTACTTGCTGTGTGTGATGTGAGAGGGTGTAGAAAGAAGAAAGGCAACGAAATAAGTTCAACTGATGATATCTGCAATTGAGAATTTTTTTTGTTCAACGTTTTCTCTTCTCCGCTATGTCTTGATTATTTATTAATTTAATCACCAAGAAATAAAGGCGAAAATGAAATCAGTAAAAAGGGGGAGGGGGGCATATCCATTCCATCATTACATATATAATATCGCCATATCCATCCATCCGTAGGCCCATCCGTGTACATATAATATGATAGTGGTTTAGTAAGTAGTCTGAGCACCCCACATTCCGAAAACGCCAATAAAGCAAAAAGGATCCCCTTCTCTATAATCCGCTGAAAACGTCCAAGAAAGAAAACTATATAGCAAACAAATCAAGCATGTCCCACAGCGACTGGCTCGTGCAGCTAGTTGACACATCAGTGGGACCACCAAGGACATCAGCTCCGCTCGTCGTTCAATCCCTCCGCCTCCATGTCATCAGTCCCCCTCATCTCCCAAATTCTCCAAACTCCCGTACCCCGTGTCCGTACTCTTCAGACTCTCTCTCCTCGAATGGCCGTCCTTATTATTACTACCCACAGGGGTCGTCTCTTCGCCACTCAACGTTGTGGCAGGAGCGACAGTTGATTCGTCCTCCTCTTGTTTACTCCGATATTCCTCCCACTCAGTCTCTACAAGGTCGAGCTGGATCCCCACCCGCCCGCACGCATCGATGCACCCCTGCACGGCCTTCTCGACGGAGTCGCTGTTGAATCCGGAGGAGATTGGATTGTAGGCGTTGCGTACCCAGTAGGTGAGGCCGAGGGCGATGCGGCGGAGGTCTGGTGTGGGAAGGGATGTGGAGGTGGAGGTGGTTGTTGAGGCAGTGTCCAGAGTGTGGTCACTTAGTTGAGTGGTTGGGGTTGAGGAAAGGTCAGACGATGTAGTGCAAATGGACGAGGAGAGGGAGGCGTTTGTGAGTAAGCTTTCCTCCGCTGCGATGACGTGGAGGAGGTGGTATAAGGAGGCGAAGCCGAGGATGGTTAGCTCGACTGGGTCGACAGGGAGGATGTTGAAGAGGGTTATGGCATTGTGCAGAGTGAGTTGTGAAGAGGTAGAGGGGTCTGTGCCGGCTTGCCCCTTGAGAATAGCCGCAATCATGGCGCAGCGGACGGCGATGGATATCTCCGCGCGCGCGGATGGGGGAACAGAAGAGTCCAGGAAATTCGTACTGCTGATTGCTGGCTGGTTCTTTGAGCGGGGCAGCGCGGCCAGGACGGAGTTTATGTTTGAGACGCGATCTTCGTCGAAGAAGACGGCTTTGATGACTGCAGCGCGGGTATAGGCCGCTGAGGCGATGGGAGCGGAATCGAGGGCGAGTTTTAATCCTTGTTCGAAAGTTTTGCTCGAGTTTTTGCATGGTTCAGTGGCGTCGACGTCGAGGCAGTGGATTAGGGCGTTTTGGAGGGCACGGCTAGAGAACCATGCTGCGACTGCATCAAGCGGGGAGCGCACGGCTGTGTCTTCAACGACGACGTCAAGCATGGAATCTTCTCCGTAGGTGGCTTCTTGGGTAGATCTGTTCCAGGCCATATTTGATGCTCGTTGGATGATGGCATTGGACATAACGTGGTCAACGTTTGCTTCTAAGAGGGTGGCGAGGTGGCTGGGAAGTGCATCATCGTGGTCCTTAGGAAGGGCCTTTTGATGATTTCGCGCTAGTTCCCACTGATATCTAGCTAGGATACCTGCAGCGGCATTCGATAGCCTGCAAGCTAGAGAGCCAGAATAACCAACTCTCCATAGTAGCAGACGAACGTGAAGTGCTTTCAACATCACCCGTGCTGGAGTCGAAGGTAGTGTGCCAGAAGCAAAAATAGTCAGGACCATTCGACTCTTGCTGACTTCCGGATCGCCCCCAGTAAGTTGAGCATCGATAGCAATATCCCATGCTTTAGCTCGGGCCTTTTCATCATCCTCGGTGATACCTGTAAGGTACGAATACAATTTCCAACCAAGAAGGCAACTCAGAACATATTCCAGAGTGCGCCATGTCACAGCAAACCATTCAGGGAAGAATGTGTGACTAGGTACCCAGACAGTTTGAATACTCGTAAGCCAAGCCTCCCGTCTGAATTCGATTGTCGAGGCGCGCAATGGGTTTGCCGCACTGGCTGTTTTCGATGGGGTTTTTGTGCGTCTTGGGGCTGAATTGAAGAGGTAAAGGAAAACAGCAAACGCAGCGCCAAAGACGAGGAAGGAGGTTACACCGAAATGCAACAGAGCTCGGAATTGCCAGGACGATGTCGAAAGGGCATGGAAATTCATGCGAGCAAACCGGTAAATGTAGTTGCCAGCCTGGAGTGGTATGGCCATCAACCCCTTTTCAGTCGACTCGGACTTTCTCTGATTTTCAAAGCCGCCGACCACCATGAGGGCAGCAAGTGTACCAAGCATAAACTTGTTGGGCATAGCCCGGCGCCCTGTCGATGCGTAGGTTAGATTATTGTTTGGGCGCTGTTGAATGTGGGAATCAGCGTAGTGTGGTTGAGGACCTGTCATTCGCATCCGCTTGAGATATTCAGGGACCTTTATGAGGCCTTCGGGAGGGTAAAGGGGGTTGGGCGAGCTTTCCGGCGAGAATTCCTCGGGTTGTGAGAAAACTGCAGGAGAAGAGCCACTCCCCGAGTCGGTGGAGACTGTGTAACCGCCAGGTGACGACGCAGAACCATTTATGGACCCATAACTGGTCATATTCTGTTCCTGAGCTTTGTCGACCTGGCGAAGACGATTTTTCAAGTCGACATTTTCCTCCTCAAGGCGTTTGTTTCGTTGTTCCAAGTGGCGTATATATTCGGTGGCCTTGGACAAGATGGAGGCTTTGTTCAGTTTGTTTGACGACGAAATTAGGTCGTCGTCATCATTCCCCTGGCCAGACAGGCCATTACGCTGTTTTGCAATGGCTCGAAGCGACGGCACGCTATCTCTCAATTCGGCAATTTTGTCGTTGAGATTTGCACGATATCGTTTTTCAATCACGTTGTGTGATCTCTTTTTCGATGGCAATGATTTTGAAGTAGGAGGGGACATGTCACGGTTCGCAGCGGACGTGTCCGGAGTGTCTTCTGGACGCAATTTCCTCTTCCTGTCGGTTTGGATGGTAGACATCGGCGCGAAGGAGACAGGAGGTTTGGTTGCCAACGGTGCAGAATTCTTTCTGTTAACCGGTGATGGCATTACTGGCGCGGTGTTATTTCCTTGTGGGGTCCCTAACACGGGCCCAAAGGCGGTGTCAAAGAAATCGGACGGCGAAGGAGAGATATCTGACAGGCAGGGTTGCTCCTGAGGCGATAGGCTGTCACCTAATGATGAACCCGATGTAAAGGAGAATGGTGCGTTGTTTGATGGAAGGCTGAAGACGGCTGGATCCATAGTTTGGTTTTGCTCTGATGGTGCTGCTTTGTCGGTCGTAGGTGATATGGAAAGATCCAGGGGATTTGAATCTTCAACGTCGAACTCGTCCCACCGCATCCATTGAGACCAGTCAGCAGTGACGCTATCTGTGGATGGGTCGTCAAGAGAAGGATTGGCGAATGGGTTATTCATAGGTATGCGGATAGGCGATTGAGGCTGCTGGGCATCACCCTTGGGGCCTGGGGAAGCCATGGTGATAAATACTCGTCGAATGTCAGCCCCTGCTCTTAGAGTGCAACATGTATTGATGAAAGGGTATTGTTGATGCGAGAAGGAGTAACAGGTCCACGAGAGACGGCCCGATTAGTTTTCTTGCTCGCTCCCAGCTGCCGCTGGGTGTGACGGAAAGGGTTTAAGTCAATTCAGTGCTGAAAATTCGGCGCAATGGATGACTTGCTGAAAGACGGTTGAGGATGGAGTTTCGAAGCAACTCGTGTGGAGTCTATGATGTGCTTGGCCGGTTAGGCTGCCGCCAACGGAATGTCAATGACGCGAAATCCGCGCTGGCTGCGGTATCATATGGCAGTTTGTGGGCAAACGATTGAGCCAGGGGAAGTTAGGAAACAACAAGCATGCAAGATCCCGGCCAATTGAAGGCGATAATGAAAAATTGCCGAGAACGGTGCCTATATTTCGAGTGTTGGGATGTTCAAATGGGAGATGTCTATCACGGGCCAGTTGTTGAGAAAATTGCTTCAGGAGAGTTGATAGAGGACGGATTGCCAATGACTGTGGTTCGGACAGCTCCGACAGGCGAATTAACACGGTCCACACGGGGTCAGACAAGCATTTTCCGCCGTCCCAGGGAACGTTTGGGATGAATGCGAGGGGGGAGCAGTGCGCAGATGTCAATATCAAACGCAGGACGCCAGAGTCAGAGGCTGAGTGAGGGCGGGCTCCAAGCCACACGGCCACGTGAGCAGATAGCCGGATCCAAGCGCAGTTCTCCACGGTGGAATCATCGAGATGGAGCACGGCAGACCAATTGGCGGCGTTGTTGAAGCTTGGAACCCGTGGAGAGGGATGTTGGATGTTGGAGGTTGGATGTCGAGGAATGAGGTTGGGTCTGGCATCATACGATCTCGGCTATTTCTCTCCCAGAACGGGCAGTCTAGACCGGTATGGCCGTGACCAGTACCTTACCGCTAGTAACTTTCGATGCGGCTAAAAACATCTTCGGCGCCAAACTCTCTCATCAACGTCAATGTTCAACCTTCCCAGCAGCAATCTGATATCAGCACCAGATGCTGCAGAGAGCGTGTTGATACTAGGCAGAGGATATCTACGGCGGCAATCTAACATGGAGGGACTTGAAACTAACCCCAATGGCCGGATAATTGGACGTTCACCCGCTATCAAACTGGCCCGTCGTCCCTCATACAACGAACCATTGCTAAGAACGCCCCATCCGTGGCCCGCCCGCCTCGATCCAGCACAGCGGTCCAACGCCCCGGTTCCGCCCTTGGGCTGCCCTGGGAAAATAGGGTTGGACTTGCCAGATACAGACATCTCGGGAGGAGCCGGACCCTCCCTGGACTGCGGCCGTATGCTCTTGGGCCATGCGTGCTCGCTTGACGGCTGTTCGATATAGTGGTGCTCCAGCCTCCAGGCGCGTCAACTGACGCCCTCTGCCAAAAATATCCCGCCTTGATCCATACACGTTTCGCCTAGGCCGTTCCTGGTCGGCTCGGAGCCGGCCGATGGTCAAGCTTTGCCGGACGGCAATTGTCTGCAGAATGACTGGTGGGACTGGCGAGGGCGTCAGCTGCCATTGTCCAGATCCGAGATGCGAGCTAGCAAGAGAGTACATCGATCGAGCTAAGGTCGGATGCTGACATTCGGATGCGATGTGAATGGCGGGTTTCATCTGCTGCTGTAGCCCTGCAGGTCTTCTTCTTTCGGATGCCATAGGCGGGACTTGCAATGAGAATAGCATGCTTTAGGATACGGTGCAAAACGACGAGGAATGTGTCATGCATGTGACTGGCCTGTCGTCATGGGTGGTTGTTTCAACGGAGAGACTCACCGCTTCATACGCACGTACTGCTAAACACGGGAGTTAATGAGGTTAGAGGCAAAACAAACAATGGTATCTACTTCCAATATGGCAACGACTCCCCTCTGTGGCATTGTTGGTCTAGCAGGTTCGGCCTTGCCAGTTCCGTGTTGGATGATGCGGGATACGCATTCTCTTTGCTCTCTATACTCCCTCGAATCATCATTCCTAGATCGTCGTTATCCTCCCAGCCCATAGATGCAGACTAAGCTCAACCTCTAGCTAATTTACTCACATCTTCAACAGTGCAAAGATGTTGCAATTAACAATGCATCCCAATCTAATCCTGTATCGTATATCATAACTCATAGCTCAAACTATATCCCGCCTACAACCCCGCCTCAACCCTCCCCATCTCCTCCATAACCCGCCTAACATTCTCCTTCACCCCCTCCGCGGGCGCCTCATATGGTCGTCTAGGCTTCAACAACTCCTCCGCATCCTCGATCCCCGCCGCTTTGGCCGAAAAGACGGCCGCCGCATACTTCGTCGACGCAATGCCAGCCTTACACGGACTCTCCGCCAACGCCGCAATCCTATGCAACCTCAACGCCTCCTCCACCTCCCCCTTCTTATACAACTCAAAAATCCTCGAAATAGTCTTCGGAAACACATTCGCAAACGCAGCAATACACCCAGCGGAGCCCACACTCAACCCGCCAATCAAAAAGTCCGACTGTCCCCCAAAAACCGCAAACCGCTCCGGCTCCAACGACGCCGTCAGGCGCGTAATCTTCCCCACACTGGCACAGGTAAGCTTGACACCGACAATATTCCCACTCCCCCGCGCCAGCGCCGTGATGAGCTCCGAATCCAGATCCACCCCATTACACACCCCGGGGAAATTATAAAGCACAACAGGCAAGGTAGACTTTGCCGCCACCTCCTCGAAAAACCCCCGCACCACGCTCGCCGTCGTGGCTTTGCCGAAATACCCCGGCGGCAGCACGAGGACGTAGTTTGCGCCGGCCTGCGCTGCGTCCTCGATATGCTCGAGCACCTGGCGCGTCGAGTGCGCGCCCACGCCGGCCATGATGGGGTAGTCGGGCCCGACGGCGGCGCGGGCGGTGGCGATTAGTTGGGCGCGTTCGGGCCGTGTGAGGAGGAAGGCTTCGGCGTTTGTGCCGAGGATTACGAGGCCGGTTAGGCCCGAGCGGGAGAGGTAGGTGTAGTATTTCTCTTGGGCGTGGAGGGCGAGGGTGTCGGTGGTGGGGTCGAAGAAGGTCACGGCGGGGCACCAGACGCCTGAGGGGGGGACGTGGGGGGCCATCGTGGTGGCTGTTGTTGTTTGGTAGGTCATTTGTTTACGCTGGGGGGAGGTGGTTGGGCGAGGAGGGTTGTTGGATGAGGCGGGGGGTGCTGCGAAGTAGAGAGATGTGTGTGTGGGAGATGCAACGGAGATTTTAATATTATGAGGGGTAAAGTCGTGGGGGTAAATCGGGATCCTTCGAGTCCCGAAGATATCAGTGGCTTGCCGATTTTCTCGGGAATTGACACCGGATGCCGAAAGTGGGGAGGACGCCGACCTCGATATCGGACATGAATTGTATTAACACTGCATTTCGAGGTTGGAACGGACGGGAAGGCAAATCTTGTTCCTGAAAGTTAAAATAAACAAGCCATGCGTGAACTTTCTTTAGATTACCCCGTGCAGCCGTTGTATTTTCATTTGTAACTGTTCTTCCTATCATTAACAAGCCGTAAACACAGCGCTTTAGTATTACAACCAGTTCCTTGCTATCAAACATGATATGGCATCGCGACAAATTTGCCTTCTCCATTCCACATCTTTCCCATTACCACCCACTCATTTCCGCTCTGACGAAATCTTCCACAAAACAAGCCCTTGATAAAGCAAAAATCAATTCAGCCACGGCATCTTCCACACGAACTTCCGCTGCTCAAAACAGCTCCACCTCCACCTCCACTTCCGCTTCCGCTTCCGCCCCCTCCATCACCACCGCTGCCATTCCCGCCGGTCTTCCCGCCACCAGACTTCCCGACACACGTCTTCCGATGAACCTTCCAATGCGTCCGCTGACACTTGGAAGAACAATAATTCACCTGGTCGCACTGCAAACACGCCAACATCGCGCGCCCATGCACAGACCCCTCCTTCCCGCACGCCTCACACTTGCCAGGCTCATCCTTCCCCGCCTCCCCATCCACCCCAATGTTAAACTTTGGCTCTACATACGGCAGCGCGAAGCAGGGCGATATCAACGCGCGAGTCGCCCACTTGGACACCGTATCCCAGTGCGGAACGCCAGTGATGAAGTTTGGCGGGAGCTTGCCGGCGCCACAGGAGCAGAGGGTCGGTTCGAAAACATCGAGAGATATCGGGATCTGGTCTAGGGTTTTGTACTCGCAGTTTTGGCTGTGCTGCCATGTCTTGCAGCGCTCGATGAACGCGGGCAGGGCTTGTTTCCACAGTTTCAGCTCGTCGGCTTCCACGTTGATGGTGCAGAGGTCCGTGTCTGCCAATTCCCCAATGAACCGGCGCATGGTATTTCCCATCGACGGAACGAGGGGGATGACGGCAGCGTCGAGCACGACGGTGTGGTTGGACAGGTCGAGACGAATCGAGGAGACAAAAATCAGGATATGCAAGCTGGTGTGGGAAGTGCTCAGGGCAAATGACATACATTTACGCCCCTGAAGCCCCGCGACGACCATCATCATGGAAAACAGTGAGTCCTTGAATGTCAGTTTGGCGTCACCGTGGGGTTTGGCCTCAGGGGCCGGCAGGGCCTTCTCTCGCAACTGGTTCTCCCTCTTCGAAAACATCAACGAAGCGTGTCCAGCTAACCACTTCAGATCATCCGTACGCTTGTCGTCCACGATTGGCAGACAATCCGGATTGAGATATGGGATGTTCCAAACCATGGGACGTCCTTGCTTGCCCATCAGAAGGGGGTAGATGATACACGAAAACCCGTCAAGAGTAGGATAACGGGTAATGCTAGCTACGATTTCCACATAGGCCGATGCTCTCGCAATGCGTACCTTGCTCTTCCAATGAAGCACAGGAGCAGGGAAATCGACGTCGATTTTCTGTGTGCCCTTGCCCACTGTGACCTGCAATGTGAATGGAGTTTCCTGGTGGAGTTCAAGCTCTTTCTCAGTCTTCAAAATCTCCTTTGCTTCTTCCTTGAGAAACACAATGTGAGCGGTAAAGCCGGTAAGAGTGCTGTTTTCGGGATCGATTTCTGCCTTGATAGTGGTGTAGTAATCGTTCTGCGGTTTTTTCGCCATCTCTGCGTCGACTGGTCGCTCCATTACTCGCGGCATTCCTATGTTATTGGGACGCCCCTTCGTGATAAACACGTTGGCTTCGTTTCCAAGGCTCGTCATGAAAACAAAGAGATCCTTCCCCAGAATAGGCGCAAAGGTCATCGATGCAATCGGTGTGGTGTAGAGTGAAAACCCCACAAGTGTTATCTCCGGCTCAATAAGGAGGATCCATGCAGGGGCAACGAAGGAAATAAGAAGGGGGCTTTTTCCTTTCCACCCGCTATGGTCCTCGAGTATGGACACTGAAAAATTGTCGCTTGTTCTTGCGCCCGAAGTAAGCACTTGCCCGAACGCGAGTTGCACTGATGAAAACAAGTTCTGCCAGGTGCCATGCTTCGATTGAATAACTGCGTTTATATACGGGGTCCCCAGTTTGATCAACGGCATCTTGGTAAAGGGCGAAAGCCTCGATCTTGGAACCTCTAGGGTTATAGAAACGACCGATGGCAGGTTCTTCCACGCTCGAAAACCACGAGGTTTCCGTTCGTAGGAAAGCTCTCTTGTAAGAGATTCTACCGAATAAACGCCTAGGATATGGAGTTGAGTATATAACTCGTTGCAAAAATTCGGGCCTACCACGCGACTCTTATCGGTTTCGATCTTCTCAGCCAGAGACAACATCATCCTGTCCCAGTCGACCTTGACACGTCTCTTGACGAATTGAAGAAACCGCGCATAGCTGCTTCGATTGTAACGCAGACAGGAATTCTTTTCCACTGTTGCAGTATCCGCGCCGCTTATGACGAGACTCATGTCCTCATTGGCGAACATTCGCAGATAGACCTGGAACAAGACCCGGGCCAAATTTTCCGCCTCAAAGTGAATGAGAGGACAGATGATATTTTTTGACTTTTCGTCGTCGACGGGCCACTGGTATTTCCAGATTTGTCTGTTGTAGGCAAATCGAGCCTTTGTCCCACATTTAGAACAACAGGTAGCAACATCATCCATCAGGTGCTCTTCAGCATTGGCAACAGCGGAAGAGTTTGTCCAGTATTGAATGGGGAAGAGCCCAATAAGTGTCGAGAGTGTAACGAAATCGCCCGACAATAGGTCGTCCAGTATATGGTCGACATCATGGGTCCACTTGATCAACGATTCAGTATAGAGAGTTGATGTTACTGTCTTGTTGAGCAAGGGAGCGGCAGCGACAAAGACGTTAAGTGCCCCGACAAAATCAGCGAGGTTGGACGTGTCAATGACATCGAAGCTGAAAGGCGCTTGGCCCGCGATGGCATAGTCTTCTCCATCCAGGAACATGGTATCAAAATGATACGGGTTGCGGAACAGGTTTGCAGAAACTTCATGGCTAGCACGCAGGTGCAGCAGGGTATGGCAAAATGCAAGGGCATCGCCAGCAATAAAGCGCAAAGTTAGATCCTTGTGGACAACCTTGAACGACTGGCACCAGGTCTGGAACTGAAGACGAGCTGCTTCAACGACATTATTGGGATTACCATTCGCCGTTTCCTTGCGGTAAAGGGGGGAGTGTGGGAGCAGCGGAATATAGGCCGTTGCCAGATGGAATCCGAGCAGCGGATCAATTGCATAGTGCAGCAAGGCAGGGTCATTTTCCAACGGAGCAAGAGTTGGGTTTGGATGCACATAGGCGGACTTGGGGTCGTTGACAGGGCGTCCAGTCTTCCAGAAACGCGTGTGCAGAGCAGGGAGATCACGCATGCCCTGGGCGACAACGGGAGCAGTAGATCGCACACCGATCAAGGCCAGCCCGGACCCAACGGCGACAGTCTTGACATCCAGACATTGCTGGAGGGAATTGCGAAAGGAAGACGCGTAGGTAGGCTTATCCGCGCTGTGGGCGTATGAATACCAGATATCTCTGACCAGAGCCAGCGTCTTGGAGTCGCCAAACCTCAAGACGCGTCCGTACTCGCTTCTATGCCAGGATTTAAGGGAATAAGAAAAGCGACGGAGCTTCTTTACCTGCGTGACAAGAAGCTTGAGAGACTTGTCATCGAGGTAAAGATGATAGTAGAGATTCCACAGCAGGGGAATGTGTTGGTCGTCCTTGTCATCCAGCAGCAGAGTAAACAGGAGAATATTGCGAGCTATAGAACATTCTCTTAGTACATAGTCTGTTATTGTAGGATTAACAAGATAGAACTCACCAATAACCGCAGGCTGGATGTCACAGCAGGTGTAGTCGATAATGCGAGGTTCTGTCTCATATCGTCAGCGGGCAGCTCTGTGCACTCAGGATGGACGCTTCTACTACACACCCGCCTTGCTGTTCATATAGCAGGTATACAAGATGCTGCGGGCATCGCCACAGCCCAGCAGAAGGATATTGGCCGTGTCATTGTCCGGCACATCCTGGGTCAAGCAGACAGCAGGCGTGTTGCCAATGGGATAGAAAAAGGAGAACAGGTCAAGCATCACGGGAGAAGCCATGGCGGGCAGCTTCTGGCATGCTGGGCCCAGAAGAGGCGGAGAGAGATAGATGGGCAGGCTTCTATACTCCCTGGCTTATACAGAGAAACGCAGGGGGGGATAGGGATGGCGAGAGAGTATCTCTGTGGCGGCAGAGATGGGGGTGAGACTGGGAGTGTTGCTGGTCAACAGGACAAAGGAGAGAAAAACAGCCCTCAACCACACAACAACTGTCCAAGCAGCAACACATCTTCACTCCAGCCCTGCTCTGGGTTGCCTGGGTTGCAGTGGTCTTTGCCATCTACTTCAATTCACTGCTGGAGCCGGCTGGACTCTGCTGGGCCATCTGGCTTGCAATATAAAAACCAGTCACCTCCTCCCTTTATATATCCCCCCGGCTACTTATACAGCATATCAGAAAGCCATTGAACGAGGACACACGAGCTATATAGCCCCCATAGGAGACTCCGCAAGAGCAGAATAAGAGCATGATGACACAACGTCCTGGCTGGCAGATTATCCGCATATTAGTTATATGACTGGACATCGTCATACACAACGGCAATAACTTCCCACGCCAGACTCAGCTGCCAGCTATCTTGCCCCTGATAACTAATTCGAGGTGGCAGATTTCATCCAGACCACTATTCCATTGGGGTCAATGGGATGCTGTTGTTTCTTTTGCATCCCGCGAGTCCGCCCTGAAGGCTGAGTCCATGGCACAAAACGGGATGTGAGAGCACCAAACACCGGGGACGCCAGGACGCCAATAATTGGCTAGTTATTTAACTAACTATTTATCCTGGAGCTCACCCTTTGCCGAGTTAGTTTGCCAAGTTACGGGCCAAGAAGCTCCCATGGATGGGATGGCTGATCTCCTGTCGAACACGCTGTCAGTCACCAAAAGCACAGGTTACAGTTCAACTGACCATCAGAATCAGTCAGCTGACTACACTAGGTGAGGTCAGTCAACTGACCTTCCTTAGTGTAATTTATATGGTCAGTTAACCTCTTATTAATACAAGTTATTACATGAAAAATACTGAAAAATAAAATTAATTAATTATTAATTATATGATATAAAATTTTAACTGATCATTTACCAGTCATCTACTAGTTAATTTATACTTAATGAAAATGAAAATATAGACTA